>PVHP010006145.1:0-61893 GCA_004024765.1 Zapus hudsonius
GACAGAATAATGGTGAATTAGTGTGCTATACCTGTGCTAAAATACAAATGTGCTTTGCTTGGCCATTGATGCTGTAGGAAAATGTACAATAATACGATTTGCACTTGTAGGTGAGAACCCCAGATCTTTCATTACGACACTAAATCTGATTTTTGTTTGTGACCAGCATGAACGATGACCTCTGCCCTTTGAATGATCTTTCTGTCTCCCAGAAAGTTCATGAAAAGGTCATGGAGCTGCAACGACTTCCTTTCTGTGTGCATGGACGCGTCTTTGCTATTGATCTGGGAAAGCACCAGTCAGTGGTTTTGCTCACTTTATTTTTAATAGAAACCTGATAAGTAATTACAGAATTTTTGCACCAGAATTCACACCTGTGTAAGTGGAAAAAAAAACTAAACTTGTTTCATGTCGGTTATTTAACCTTGGCCATCACTCCAAATTAAATTGATTTACTGAACCCTTCACAAAGCAAAAGATAGCACTCGCTGGTCACAGGTTCACAGGAGGAGAGAGGGGAAAAAATGGCTTAATAGCTGGAAATAAAAACATCAGTGAATTTTTCTTATGGATTCCTTCATGTCAAATTCATATCATGAGTGACTCTGAGTTTTCTCTTTAGATCATCTTGGCATGATCGAGGAGTAAGAATAAAAATGATTTCTAGTATATTCTTGAGGTGATTCCTTCCTTTGATGCTTCCTGTCAGCGTAAAAGGGGTTATGAATCTCCCTGAGCCTGCTCCGGCTGTCAGCAGCCTCGGCCCAGGTTTTCAGATGGCGCTGCTCTAACTGGTCCAGTTGGAAGGCTTTAAATCTCTAGTAGGAAACTAGAGCCATTTACAAAGCACAAGGATTGTACGGAAATGGTGAAAAATGCGCCGGCGTCATATTTGGAGTGATTGTGTGGGGAGGATATAACAATACTTTTCAAGACTGTAAGCAATACGTATATTCATATCTGGTGCTATTTATCTTGTAGATATACGGCGCTGGAAGTCCTGGGCTGCTGGCTGTTAGGCTCAGAGCTCGGAGAAGGAAAGATCCCGAGGTTTGTCACCGCCGTAGATCACTGCAGCTGTGCCCTTTGATTACACTGGGGCGCCACCAGTCATTAATAACCGAGAAAGCTTTTTGTCTGGCAAATACATCGCAGGACGGTCCTTTCTTAACACCTAGGTGTCTTGATGGGCTAGCAGAGGTAAATTAGAGAGGAAGCTTGTTTATTTTACAGCCACACTTGTGAAAATAGAGGTGGCCTTTGCAGAGGTATTGAAGAAAATGGATTTTTCTCTTTGTCTCAGAAACCTGAAACATTTCCATATCTTGCCTTTGCTCAAGGGAGCTCTGTCGTAAGTGTCACTCAAGCAAACCATATGAGCACAATGTAATTATGGGTTTAATTTCATCACTTTCACACTCATTTGGCTGCCAGAGGGCTAGGAAATAAGCTAGCACCCCAAACGACAATTCCTATGGCTACTTACTCATCCAGAAGTGGCCATGTTGGAGATTTCTTGGAAAGTAGAAGGTGAGTGGAATTTGCAACGTAGAATGCTTTCCAACGTGGGAAGTCAACACAGTCCAATGTCTTGCTTTCTGGGTGCATTGCTTTGAAAGGCTGATACCCAGGGCCTGTTTTCCAGGCATTCACATTTTCCGTGACATTAAAGGCATCCTAGAAATGACCCAATTGCCAGGGAGCTCAAGTCTCACAACTCCTAAACAGATTGTGGGGATGGGGAGATGGCTTAGAGGCTAAAGGCTCTGGCTTGTAAAGCTGAGTTTCATCCTCCTCAGTGTCCGTGTAAAGCTGGACACAGAGGCCCAAGTGTCTCTAATTCCAGTGCACAGCCAGGAGAATCCAGAAGCTTGCAAGTGGCAGGAGCAGAGAGACCCTCTCTCCAGGCATCTCTGCTCCTCACATCAGAACAGGTGGTGACAATGCCATTTTATTGTCTTTTTAGATCTTCATCCAAATTACCTGACTAGGTCAAGAGAGAAGTCCTAGGGGGTGTAGCATAGCTTTAATCCCATTGGACATTTGCTATGTTCCATTTTTTGGTACCATTTTTAATATAATGAGAATTTTCTTCAAGTCTTCAGAGCTCTAAGCTCTTTCTTTCTTTCCTTCCCCCCCCCCCTTTTTAAGACAGGGTTTTAAGTTGACCTCCAACTGAGATAGTTGAGTCCAGCCTTGACCTCCTTATCTTCTTTCCCATATCTCCCACGTGCTGGGTGCCGGGTGCTGGGGTTACAGCCATGTACCATTGTTTCAGGCCAGGGCCACGGCCCTTGAGAAGAAAATACTGTCTTAAATTTTATATTGTTTTGTTGATATTTGCTTCCATTGTGTTAAATTTTAAGGCACAAGATAGTGACTTTCCATTGATGTTTATTACATAAAGCTTATTCTAAAATATATTGTAGGAAAAAAAGCAGCCCATTTAAAGAAGAATATACAGTTTGGAATGCAAGAGATACATAATTTTGGGGACAAAAATTATGGTTGGCATATGCAAGTTACTGAAATTGGAATAGAATCGTTAATTGACTTTTTAAACTCCTGCAAAAGAGATCTTTTTAACAAGTTGATAAAGTCCCAACCCTGTTTCTCCATAAAATCCCTCGACAGAATTCTGCTGTCCACAGGCTCTGAGGCCTGCCTCCTTTTCCAAACATACCTTCTACACCACTTCTGCCTCCTCCCAAAGCAGGGGAAGAAGACTCCAGCCCCGCCCCCCCTGCCAGGCAAATCATCTAGTGAATTTGCAAATTGACATCCAAGGGTGGTTTCTGTGTGTATATATGTGATGTTCATGTATGTGTGTTTACATACATGGGGGGCCAAAGGTCAATGGTGTGTATCTTCCTTGGTTGCTCACCACCTTGTTTAGTCTCTTGATAGTCTCTCACTGAACCCAGAGCTCACTCATTCAACTCCACAAGACAGATAGTAAACCCTAGGGTCCATCTCTGCCTCCTCAGCTCTGGCATTACCGGCATGCAAGACCTCTCCCGGCATGGTATGTGGGCTCTTGGGATTTGAACTTGGCTCCTCATACTTGTGCAGCAATACTTTACCTACTGAGCCATCTTGCCAGCCTCCCACATCAATTTTTAGAAAACTCTTCTCTGCCCTGTAACAGGACACATTAGGGATGAATAAATCCCTCATAACTGAAGATATGCTTAACCCCGAAGTCATGACGCAGGGAGGCTAAGCATGGCACTGCTGAGAGCAGCTCTCTTTCCCCACCCACAGCTCTGTCCTGGCACCTAGACAGATCTGATATGACCCCACTGGTCTGACTACAGGCTGCCCTCCTACCTTCCTGGTCCACGAAAGCAGCATTACCTCCTACTTCAGAGCAGGACTCTGATGCCGTGTAGCTTGTGTGCATTTCAGCTGTTTGACTTCAGGCAAATTACTTGACCTCTCTGTGCCTTTGTCTCTTCAAGATTCAATGAGTTCTTATTTCAAAAGTGCTCAGCTCTACATATGGAACATAGTAAACACTGGTAAACCATCTAGGCGTGCCATTTCCTACTGCTCCAGAGCAATATTTGTTCAACTGAATCCCATCAAGTCTCCATTCCTTCTATGATGCTCCATAGAGAGAGAGCTTGTCGCCCACTTGACCATTTTGATGTGAGCGCTGTCTGCCTTCTGACAAGACCCTATTTTCTTCGTTCTGAAACGATGCCTGCTTTGGGGCCATGCTGTGCTAAATAGTATGTGACAGAAACATATGGATAGTACAGTCTTTGTCCTTAGGGAGATGAAGATTGGCTACAAAGCAAAATATTACAGAACTATCACCCCTGTCAAGATTGAGAATGTGGGTTGAGAGAGACAATGGAAGTTCCATAGAACCTCAAGGCTGGCCTCTTCCAGAGCAAAGTAAGCATGTCAAGTAAGCCAGTGTGAGGCTAGATACTGAGCTAGGACCTGGATAGGGCCACTGCTCATGGACTCTGAACTGTGTGGTGGGTCCAGGTAGGGCAGTGCTGTAGGGACTCACTGATGGGGAAGTTTGGGTGAAGGGCAAGGATGTGTCTCCGAAGATCACAGAGATGTGCTGAGGGCAATGGAGTTGGGTAGATGCTTCCTAGCATCCCTTCTGTTTATCGGCAAGATCTCTCCCTCTTCGGGGCCTTTGCTGATCTGATGGCTAGTCTGAGAGAGGACAGCAGCAGGAAGTGGGAAAGAGTTGGGGATCCTGTACAGTAAATGATCAATCCTGGATTATGACCCCTGCAAACACCCTGAGGCGAAACCAAACACTAGGGCAGAAAGTACAACAGAGAATCAGCCCATGGCTCAGACATGCTTGGCTGAAAGGATCAGGGGATCTGGGGACCAGGAGGAACCTGAGTTCCATTCATCAAGAGTCCCAGCAAGCCTGGACCTGCTAACTACTAGCTAGAGAATCTCCACAGATGCTAAGGAGACCTGTGCTCATTGATTTCCAGTGTGGTCAGGCTGGGTATAAGGGGGGCGGGTAGAGCAGATGAGGGCCTCTGTGGTCCTGTCAAGGAGAAGCATGGGTTCCCAACGGTACACATGATAGAATCTAGATGACAGTAATGAAAGCTTCCCAAACCCAGAGAATATGATGTTTTAAAGTAGTGAATTCTCCTTCAGGTTGAATACAGACCTGAGAAGGTACAAGTGTTGATATGGTTTCAACATGTGGAGTTGGTACCGTCACTGTGACGGAAAGGAGGGAACACAGGTTAGGGTTAGATAGGTTTAGAAATTGGGAAATTTGGGCAGTAAAATGGCACTATTTTTAAACATGCCAGACACATGTTAACCTGTTACTAATCTCGAGTAGAATGCATGGTGTCCATGTCCATTTCTGACAGCAGCCCTGGTGAGGAACTGAGGCTCCGTGTGCCAGGTGAATTCAGAGAGGAAAGAGAAGGGGAAGTGACGGTGGGGGAACGAGTCTCCATTGAAGGAGTCTACTGCCCCACACAACCCCAAGATGACACTTGGTCACACTCTGCTCCCAAGAACTGTCACTAGATTCAAGAAGCCATTTTGAGTCACACACAGGGGTTGCACTTGATAAGATGAAAGATTCCTGCTGGTCTCAGATTCAAAGACTCTTCTCGATTCTTGCTCATGATGACATCATCTCCAAAGACATAATATTTAAAGAAGTTAGAAATATTTATACTTACCTGGAAGAGAAGCTATGGCTTTTTCCATCTTACACTAGAACATTGCTATTAGCAACCTTGGGAATGAATTGGAAACCATACCAAAAACTGTGAATTGCAACTGACCGTGTGCAATGAATATGACGTGTTCCCAGCCTCAAAGAATTCACACTCTCTCAGAAGTACACTTAATGCTATGTATTGGCAAGGCAGTATGACAATGTTTGGGAAGGTGTACCCTAGACAGGGTTGTATTGGAAACACTTAACCACTGGTGTGGAAGAAATGGCAGGTGTACTGGTTTGTAGCCCACGCACATTTCCATGGGGAAATACTGTAGCTTCTTTCAGCCTATAGCGACGTCATCTTAAGAAATGTGGTCATTGAGTGAGGAGTTAGAACGAGGTACTTCCATGGTCTCCTTAATGCTGGCATGAGCTGTCCCTATAGATAGTTGATCTGGCTTTAAGTCCAGGATGCACAAAACATCTGATTCCTCTCTTTACTGTCAAGATCTTCGCCTGGAAGTGTGATGATGGTGGTGCTTACCTCATAGGCTCATTCAAAGACAAATAATCAGAGTGCTGAGAACATCTCCGGTGTGTGCGTTCAATAAGTGTAAACACAGAACTATAGTTAAATACCAAGAAGACACAGAGAGAGAGATTCCATGTGGAGGATTTCAGGATTTAAAAGAGTATTTTTCTTTACATAGAGATGATAAGAGTTGTGAGTGGATGTTGTCCCCCATTTCAAGAGTTGTGGGAGATTGTGGCAAACTCAAGCAGGTAAGAAAGTGCCACTCATGTCCTGAAAGTTCTGAAGATTCTAGTTGCCTTTTGGAGAGAAGGGAGGCAATGTGTTCAGGAGTTAGGTTGGGTCATGCTGAGAAGACTTGAATGCCAGAACAGACTTTCTTCAGTGGGCACTGAGGCACCACAGACTGGGAGGGAGGTAGAAAAATGACATGGTGCCTCATATTTCCAATGGATTTTTTTAAACTAAGGGTGACACCAATGTCCAAGTGACGTGACGGGACTGTTTTGAGTCATCCCTTGGGATACATAATTACCCTATCATTGAAGATAAGCCCTGGCTGGCTTTAGCGAAGTCTGGTGCAGTACTGAAGTGCATTCCAACAGACTTGTTCATGCCTGGTACGTGCCTGCTCTATCTGGTTGCACCATTGGGTTTTCAAATGGGTGTATACATCTTCCTTACTTATGTCATAGAAAGTTTATATCCAATCTGTGTTACAGAGATACGTGATGTCGTTGAGTGGGGTCTGCAGCTCGCAGACTCACATGAATCCAAAATAAATTCCTGTCCTTCAGTGACTTGAAAATAGAACTTCTTCAACTACTTCAAGATAGAAGCAGAGTGTGACTTTCTTCAAAGCTGACGAAAGTAAAAATCACTCCGTTCACGATGTTTCCAGAGTGCTGCCTCTTTAGAAAACACTGTATTTCAAACGAGTTCATTTGCTTTGGATTGACTTTCTATCACTCCACGCTTTGTTTTATAAAGAAGTTTAGAGAATCAAGTTTTTCTTAACCAGTTTACAAACTTCTTCAAATCACATTGATCTTATAACAGCTTACTATTCCCTTACTGCATATCAGTTTTAATTGTGCACTAGCAAACATTGTCTTGGAATCACGAGGATTAGCGTTGAGAGGAACCTAGGTAAAGCCTTTCAAGCTTTATGTGATTTATTCATTCATTCGGCTCACCAAATCTTTGTTACTTGGGTATTTGGCAGAAGTGATGCCAGGTGAGAAAGAGAAGAGGTTGTTTTCCTCAGATTTTTCATTCTCAGAGGGAGATAGACATCAGCAAATGAGTTATCCACTAATGATCACGTGACATGTTCTGAAGGGAGTGAGCCTGGGTCTGCGATTGTGAGTACTTTTGATAGCATTGTCAGAAGGTGATGTTGTGAACTGAGACTCTAGCAATTAGATGGCCTGGGTAGAGCATTTTGGGCAGCGAGAAGCCCTGTGGTGTGACCAGCGAGAAGGGAGCAAAGGGAACAATGATCCAGATGACGGTGGACACATAGACAAGCCAGGTCCTGAAGACTGGATTTCAGCCCGAGCCATTGAAGAGTTTAAGTAGAGGAGAGACATGGTGCTGGAAGAGGAACAGGCTTGCTGAGGTCAAGAATGTCCACCTTGAGGCCACTCGGGCAGCTGAAGTTCTGACAGGACCAATCCTATGCGAGGTCAGCCAGACAACTGGTGGCAGAACTGGACCAGACTCCAGGCTTCTTGCATCAAGGCCGTGTTCTTATCATTTTGCAAATGAAGAAATGTCTGAGAGACCTTAATGCTGCAGCATCTGGAAAGTTTGTCATCTCAATTTGATGAAACAATACCATAAAGAGCTTTTTATTGCTCTCTCTCTCTCTCTCTCTCTCTCTCTCTCTCTCTCTCTCTCTCTGTGTGTGTGTGTGTGTGTGTGTGTGTGTGTGTGTGTGTGTGTGTGGAGTGGTTTGATCCAGGTGTCCCCAACCCCAACAAACAAATGTGTTCAGAATGCTCAATCCCCAGCTCATGGTAATTTGGGTATTGGAACCTTGTTGGAGCTGTGTTGTTGGGGGCTGGTTTATGGGGTTATATGCCAGCTTCTCTTTGCAGTATTTGGCACACCTTCCTGCCGCTGTTAGCAGTGCTGTGACTGAAGTGATGTCACCCTCTGCTCATGCTATCATTTTCCCAGCCAGGATGGAGCTTCCCCTCCTGTCTGTAAGCTAAAATAAACACATTCCTCCACAAGCTGCTTTTGGTTGGGTTCCTTTTTGCAGCAACAAGAAAGTTGACTATAACAGCGTGTGTGTGTGTGTGTGTGTGTGTGTGTGTGTGTGTGTGTGTGTGTGTGTATACACGATGCATTGTTACCAGGTCAGTGGGTGAATCAAACACATCTTGTTGTGAGCAAGCCAAATCTCTAGTCTTCTTCTTTCTCCTGTGCACAACCCCTCATGTTGAAAATGACAGTGTGTTTCCAGCTGTCTTTGCAGTTAAGAATAACCCAGTTTTGACCAACTGGAATTTTTCTTGAGATTTCTGGGAAATTTTTACTTTCTCAATGGAGACCCGACTTTGAGCTACATCCTGGACATATCCCCTTCCTATGGAAACTGTGAGGATGAGAAGTGTGTGTTCAGATGACAGAACAAGAAGCTGGAAGGAGGCTGGTCTTTGATGGCTAGAATCTACTGCACCTCCTCTGTACATAAAACTCCCGAACTCCATGACCAATGAGAAAATTCTGCTTAAGCCATTGTTTTAAGCCTTGGACTTTTGTTAAGTGCAGCTGAAAAGATCAGAACAGAGAGAGAGACAGAGAGAGAAAAAGGAGAGAGAGAGCAAGAGAGAGTGAGATCATGAAAATATGAAGTTGGATGATGTATGTGAATTTTCCAAACACAAGAGGTATTTTTCTAAACAAAGCCACAGTAACACTTTCTTGAAGAAGATATAATCCATCAGCTTTTACAAAGTTTCCCAGTAACATAGGCCCAGGAATCTAGAACAACAAGATTACTGGCCTTTGACATATATATGGAGAAGGCTCTGTAGGAGGTTGTCCAAAGAAACTGCTATTAAGTCACCTGCAAATTAACTTCAAAGAGAGAGTAAATAGTCTAGGTGAATTAGAGTCTCCTTAAAGGGTGGGACTCCAAGGGTTCACCTGTAGTCATCTGAGGGGGTTCTTTTGGACTCTGAGGGTTCCCCTGCAGTAATCTGAGGGGATTCTTGTGGACTCTGAGGGGATCACCTGCAGTCATCTTAGGGGGTTCTTATGGACTCTGGGGTTCGCCTGCAGTCATCTCAGGGGGTTCTTGTGTACTAGGAGGGGTCACCTGTAGTAATCTCAGGGGGTTTTGTGGACTCTGAGGACTCAACTCCGGTCATCTGAGGGGATTCTTGCGGACTCTGAGGGCTCACCTGCAGTCATTGCCTCTGTTTTGGGCAATTTGGTCATAGCACATCCCCTCCAGGATATTCATGTACAAGTTGATGCTGAGCTTTGGACGTTCACCTTCCATGGCTGACCAAAGAGGATATAAGTGAGAGTATGTTTGCTACTTCTCTTCCTGATGACCTGGAAATATTGTCTGGCCCCATTCAAATCTTTTCTATTGATAATTTTCATACATTAACACCAATGATTTGATCCATTCAAATCTTTTGAAAGATATTTAAGGTATTATTTAGTTCAAAGAACATATTATTGGCTTTATTCTTTCACCTTGGATTTGATGCTAGAATGTGCATTTTCCCTCTTATGCATAGATACTCATAGACAGGAGACTTTAACCTTGAAGGTCTCGGGAATTTCCAGTGATAACTACATGATTTTAAGCCCCAGTATAGCATGAAGTATCATAAATATTCTTCATGTGTCTAACCCAGGGACTCAGAAGGAGTCCTCACAGCTTCCAAGAAAGGCTGATTATAGGTCATTAAACAGGTGTATAGTGAGAAGAACAGCTCCAGGCTCTCTATCTCCTTACAATGCCCAAACACATGGCTACTGACTACCTTCCACACGGAGTCCAATCTTGAAGGGACTGAGAAGCACAGATGGGCAGTGTCCATACAACAAGCTGTCACACTGGAAAAGCCCCTTCACTTTCTAGACTCTCACTGGTCTTGTTCCACTTACCATTTTGTCTGTGTAGCACACACTTTTCACCGCATTCTGATGTCTCTGTTCCTACAGTTCTTTTAGTTTGGGGTAACTTTCGGAGGGCTAGAAAGACTGATCATGAGCTAGCAGATCCATCCATTCACAATCCGACATGCCAGACTGCTCCTCTCAGAGACCAGGCCTAGAGGTAGTAACACACACTCAGTGATGGGGCCCTTTGCAGGTTTCAGTCATTACTTGCACTTCAGTATTAAAAACCCCTAAGCTCACAATATTAAAGCAGCCTTAATACCCACCACGACTCAGGGAACTGAGCGGAAGAGGGGGCGGAAAGATTGTGAGAGCCGTGGTGGGGGAGAATATCAGAGACTTGGCACCCCTCAGTAACAACACAATTGGGTCATGAGAGCCCGGCTGAAGACTGGGCTATCCATGGCCCCCTACCACAAAGACTGATCCAGATGGCCCACGAAGGAGGATATCCAGCTGACTGGGGATGGGGGGGGGCAATGAGGAATTGGGGATAACAACTCATGGTTGGCCCACTAACCAATGTAACTCATTATGTACAATAAAAAAGAAAAAAAAATGTTCAAGATGTGAAAACTGGTCATGGCTTATGTTTTGAGAATAGAGTTGTCAAAGTAATTTGTCTTTTTTTTTTTTAAAAAAAAGTAAAGTTTAACATATCTCTTGACTTCTTGTCCACTGATGTGCTGGGAAACCCTGGCTTTGTGGCCGTGGCTGGTTCTGAGGTAGTGACTTGAGATGATTTTCAGGGTTGGTTGGAGGAGATGAAGAAAAGATCAGCTAGTTTGTTATTAGGCAGCAAGGAGATACTTTTCAAAAATGCAGTCACTTGAAAGTTTGGGCTTCCATCACCATTTATATTCCTGAGGAATAGACGTGTCTCTCACTCTGCAGCAGTGTTTCCTGACATTTGGATTTACAATGTTCAAGTTGAAGTCTCTAGCCCCTTGCAGTCTGTCAAAAACAGCTTCTTTGTCCATTTGTTTTTGTCTTCCACACCCCGTCTGAATATCTTTTGTAAATTTATACTTGACAACCCTCGTATTTCAGTAGCTGGCTTCAGTTTCACAATCCAACTTGCTTGCTCCGTTGCATTAGCTGAAACAACAAATTTAATCCACGATGTCAATAGTAAATTATAGCAAAGAGGTAATATATGTCTGACATCATAAAGGTCAGGGCCGTGGTAGAAACAGTGCAAATTCTGAAGCCTCTGTGTTTGACTAAGAGGTAGGCTTTGGCTAAACAACTTACATTATGAAAATCAGATTAGCAATAAAAGCTGCATTTGGCTAATCTTATTTTTAATATCTTTATGGAAAAATTTCTAAAAGCAGAAAGCTCTTCTATTCTAGACTGTACTGTGGATTTTGCTCCCATGGACATTGGCTGTGTAATTATATTTTATATTTGGTAGTGGATAAATAATTAAAACAAGAATTACTTTCCTGAAAAGATTCATTTAGAGCCCACATTTTCTATTACCATAGCTGTTGGATGGGGGAGGGCATGTCGCCTCCTACCTACCTAAACTACCTTGCCATTAAAGTATCTAAATTACCTCAGTGAATTCTTAGCACAGAAGTGGTTGATGAATTGCTTTTGCATAAATGCACTTTCCCTTTGCTAGAATCTAATTTTATGAAACACTCATGTGCGCGAACACACACACACACACACACACACACACACACACACACACACCAAGAGACACATATACCAAAGCGACCACTGAACCCTCTCAAGAAGAAAAATTGAAGGCTGAAATTTTCTCTATATAATGAAGTTTTTTAAAGCGTTGCCAGGAATATAAGCATCTCTGAGGAAAGCCCAAATGGTTTCATCTCCTGTAGGGAGAGATGTTCATGAATCATTGTTTCCAAGCAGGCTGCATTCCTTGAACTGAGGCTAGCAATTGTACTGGCTGATTTTTTTTTTTTAAGTATCAGGATTTGATTCTGGTTTGAACTCATTTATTACAAGTAGAGCGGGGAAAAACTCTCCTTCAGAGAGACCCTAAAGCCATTCTGTGGATGAGTAGGAGAGGGTCTGGGAATCACATTTCTTTGTCCTTATCATGCATTTAAGTGGCTTGATTTGCTGTGGGTACAGCTTTAGCAGCCAAGGAGGGTTCTTCAGCAGGGAAGTCTCTCACTTGGCTCAGATGCATTGGAGTTTGTTAATTAGAAGCATTTATTATAGCATCCATGTGTTCCTGCTATTTGTGTTCGATGGAGGGGAGACTGCAGTCCCTGGGCCTCAAGATATGACATGTGGAATAACCTCATGCCAGACATTACCTCACCTCACAGTTGGTGCTTCTTATGTCCCCAAGAAACCCTAAAATGACTTTAGCCCACCATATGCCAGGGATAACCAGACAGTAGAGAAATATTTCCTTACCTTAGTTGAAGCAATTTCCTAAGGAATCTGGACACAGACAGGTTGGCAGACAGAAGTCATTTCTAGTGTTCTTGGCTGGGGCCATTCTGTTCTGTCTGCCTCTGTCATCATTGCATGGTGTCTGTTGAGTTGGGCACGAGGTTGAGAGGATGTGTAGTCCAGGAAGATGAATCCCATGCACCTGAACTGTCTTGCTTGCCATCACTCAGCACCATTACTCAAGTTGACCATGGTTCAAGTTCACAAAACACTTCAAAGATGGAAAATGACTCCTGAATGCTAAGATTATTGCAATTAGTAAGGGTTCGTTTTTATTTTCAAGATTTCTTTAATTTGGTGATTAATGCCCATGAACATTTCAAGAGAATGCAAATGAGATACAATACCTGCCTTCAAGAACATTAAAATCAGAAATTATGACAAAGCACATAGCCTTCTGAGTTGCTTCTCAGCCTTTAATCCTTCTCTATGTCGCTGTGCTGCAGGAAAGAATAGGACAGTGGAGAACAGGTGTGTCACTCAGGACGGATTTAGGCACAATCTTCCATGGAGTACCTTTATTCATGGGCAGCATCTCCAGCCTTGACTTTTGTTGATTTATATGACGAATCAAGAACACCTGTGTGTCTTATATCATCATCATTTAATTATGATTTTTTTCCTGGTAAAACAGAAAAACTAATTTCTCAAATTTTTATTACAAAGTAAAGTAACATTTTATAAATCAGGCTTTGATCCTTTTGAACAGCAAATAACTTCTCTACATTAATCCAAGAGCAAATCTTGTTTCCTGAATGAAGGAATAAATAACGGACCTACATTGATGGATTGATTATTCCCTGCACTCTGATAGTGAACACAAGCTCACAGAAGTTTTCGCCCTGGCTTGACCTCAGATGCACAATCTTCTGGGGTACTTGCGTGCTGCTTCAGCTGAACAACAGCAATAAGTAACAACTGTTGAGTGTTCCACCCAAGGCCCTGTACTTAGAACTTCATGTTCTTTATCTCATTCTGTACGTGGAAAGCCCTTTAAATTAGGTATTGCTGTTTTCCCATTTACAAAAGAGAAAACTGGCACCGAGAAGGTTGAGTCAAGAGGAGCTCAAGTTCAAGGCCAGCTTGGATTATTTAGTAGGATCCTGCCACAAAACAAAACAACAAAAGAGAAAAGTGGCCCTTTGCAAGGCTAGGTAAACTTCAAGGCTACCTGTGGACTGATTTCCTTTGAAATCTACCTCTGCCCTAAAGCTCCACCAGGAGGTCCAAACCTGACCACTTCCAAATACACCATCTTTCACCACTACTAAATTATGTCCCCTTGCTGGAAACCCTTTACAAGGTTTCCTTGATGTGGAGTATTCTCTGCTGATTCTCAGTCTTAGAGAGAAAAGTCACTTCTTTAGCAGTTAGAAAGCAGAGGTTTCCTGAGCTCACCTCCTCACCCCCAGGAAGCTGTACTCTTGGCAGGGACTCTGAGTGCATGAGGCACAATGGCCCTTTGCACCAGGAATAAACAAACTCTTCGTTAGTCCTTTAGCTATTTTTCTTTTCTTTTCTTTCTTTTTTTTTTTAGCTAAGCCTAACAGTTATTAGTACTATTTAGGCAAATGTATGGCTGTTATTTTTTAAAAAATATTTTATTTATTCATTTTCATGCAGAGAGAGAGAGAGATAGAGAGAGAGAGAGAGGGAGAGAGAGAGCACACACCAGGGCCACCACCTTGTGGGTCTGGCTTATGTGGGTCCTGGGGAATTGAACCTGGGGCCTTAGGCACTGGAGGCAAGTGTCATACCTGCTGAGCCATCTCTCCAGCCCAGCTCTGTTATTTTATTAATTTCTTTTACATTCTTCATATGCATGTAGATGCCCAGATACTCCATATGATTTTCTGAAGTCAGAATTGGATGAGTTTAACAAGGTAACTCTCCCAGCACTGGTGAGACCACCACTAAATCCTTTGCAGAGAACCTTTCCTTGAAGCCGACTGAAGTTGCTGGCAGGGCCACTGCAGTCAAGGAGGCTTGAAATGCAATCTTCACTAAAAGGTTACGTTTTCGCTCCTTTCTCGACTTCTGAGTGAAGTCAAACCTTGTGGGGTTTATTGAAATCAGCAGTGGACTGTTCCCCAGGAATCCTAATGTGTTCTTTACTAGAATGAGCTTGCATAAAAATCTGCAAAGGTATGTGGTGATGAGTATAAGAAAGACAGACACATGGACCCTGTGATAGTCAGCCACATGCTGCCGGGATGAACCTCCAAACCAGGCACAGTTGTGGGAGGAAGGGATTTATTGAAGTTACAGATCCAGGGGAAATTCCATAATGGTGAAAGAGGCTGGTCCCCCTTTCACAGGTCCAAGCAGAGAGAGAAACCCATCACCAACACACACACACACACGCACACACACACACACACACACACACACACACACACACATCAGCAAATAGGCAGGGGGAAGAAAGGAAGAGATTTCCTTCCCCTTGAGCTTCCTTACATCCTGCCTCCTACTGAGAGGGCCACCCACTCTGAAGGAAGGGCTCAGTTTAAGCAACCTCAGAGACCCACCCAAGATTACTGTGTTTTACTAAACAGGTCAAGTTGACAACAAAACTTAACCATCACAGACCCTTTTCCAGAAAAGCATTTATTGCAAGATTGCATGTGGACTGGAATTGAGAGAGAAAATTGCTCTCTCTCTCTCTCTCTCTCTCTCTCTCTCTCTCTCTCTCTCTCCTCTCTCTCTCCATCTCTATCTCATGGCATCTGTTCTCTGGGACCTCACTGTCTCCTCAGGTATCCACTGCTTTCTTCATGCTATCAACTTCTTCCTTTCTGCTCCTCCAGGTTTAGAAAACAGTCAAAGAGCAAAATATGACCTGAAGATGAACTTGATTCAGCCAGTTCAAGTTAGAACTAAATTTGAATTTGAATGATTTTTTTTGTCAAGGCACATACTATTGCCATATAGTTGCAAGTTCTCATTTATTCAGATGAAGTCATTTGAATTTAAAACCACTGTATGAATATATGTTCTCTACTTTCCTCTGCATATTCATGCATTTTTTGCTACTTCTTAACTTTCTATGACTACTCACACCCTCAGCCCCCATACAGTAATGTGCCATATATATTTTTCTCTATTCATATTTCTGAGAAAGAACCTTGTGCTTTCTGTACCATACTCTGTAATAGGTCAGCCTAAGGTGTGTCCAGAGACATGTTCTTTATAAGTGAGAAAGCCCTTTGTAAGTTTTGCAATGGTTCACAAATGTAGAGTGTCCATTATTATTATTATTATTATGTGGTAGCATGTAGTAGGGTCATATAGCTCAATCTACCTTCAATAAAAATTTTTAAAACCTTTCTTTCTTGGCACATATGATGATTTATTGCTTTGGAGTTTATCCAAAGACCTCAGCTAAGAAACACAGTGGTTAAGCTATGAACCAATTTTTTTTCCTGATGTGAACATACCCATGAGTCCATTGTAAGCATCTTTGAGGAAATAATTTCAGATTCAGACAAATGGCTTAGATTCTTAGTTGAGTGGGAGAGTCTGTAACACAGTCAAGGTACCCTGCAGATACCTGGGCAGGAATAGGTCATTTAGGGATACTTTGAAAACATTTTTCCATTTTTGGATACAACAAAGCCATCAATTTTGAAAAATGCAAGTGTCTTTTCTTCTGCTTACACAATTGGCTCCTTCCTTGTCTTTGATACACCCACCACCTCTATTAACACAGTAATTCATCTGTTTCATTATGTTCCAGACTCTTCCACCAACACAGACTTCCATTAAAACTAAAGCACAGAAGAGACGTTAAGGAGAAACAGAAGCTCTTCTCTAAGGTCTAAGCACTAAGACTGGATATTTCCCAGAATCTCATTTTATAAAGACAAAATGCTGAAAATACTATGGTGAACTGAAAGAATTTGTAATATTTAGACAACACATATAGTAACATATGTTTACAAAGAACATAAACTTAAGCATTTCATAACTACAACTAATTAAGGTTAGCAATTAACTTTGCAAAGAACCCAAAGCAAACAATTAGACAAATGATCTTAGATCAGAAGATGCAAGATTTTGAAAGTGCCTAGGACTCATTGAAATGTCTCATAATTTTTCTGCTAGAAACATGGGCACCAGCAAGCCAAATCTTCTCTCCATTGCTGTCTATCTTGGCTCTATTCCTGGGATGGTGAAGGTAAATGATCAGACATTTAAATACATCACAAGCATTTGGAAATAATGGCATTGCTTATATATAGTCAGAGTATTATGATCCATACGTTTCTCAAGAAATGGAATATGACCAAGAAAAGCAAGCCACAAAAACAAGACCAGCAAAGCAAATGACAAATCCCTTGAGTCAACCCAGGAGTGCCAGGGCCAGCATCCTTTTATCTCTGCAGAAGCTCTGTCCTTTGGAAGGCTGCAGAGGGCTGAACCCAGCGCTCTAGAGCAATACTATAATCAGAGCAATAGCTGGGCTTACACAGTCGAGCAGACATCTGCGCGTGTCCAAGTGCGTGCACGTGTGTACTCTACTCGTCTGTATGTACACATGCATGGGGGCAGGCGAGGTGGGGCTGTTTTTAATCTTTTGTGGTACCTGTAAAATGATGCCAAGAGCCTTAACATGGGAGCAGTGAGTGAGTCTCTGTGGATGCTAAGAGTTTTAAGGGAATCTTCCAACTGATTTACCACATCTGAAATGACAGGGATCAAAGCAGTCAGCTGCTAGACCAGTGTTGTCACCTAGACTCCTTCAGAAGCTGAGTTTGATGACAAGGACTCGTGTGCAGGAGGTGTGTTTGGAGGAGTCCAAGTGGAAAAACAGAGTGTGTGAAAAGAAGAAAGAAGGAAAGTCAATTCAAAGTCTTATGCATTCATAAAAAATCAAATGACAACAAATGCTGGTGAGGTTGTGGGGAAAGAGGAACCCTTGTCCACTTCTGGTCGGAATGCAAACTTGTACAACCGCTATGGAAATCAGTATGGAAACTCCTGAAAAAGAGGAAAATAGATCTCTACCATTTTTTTCAGCTATACACTCCTGGGCATGTACCCTAAAGACTCCACTCTACTACAGAGATACTTGCTTAGCCATGTTTGCTGCTGTTCTATTCACAATAGCTAGGAACTGGAATCAGCCCAGATGTCCATCAGCTGATGAATGGATAATGAAGATGTGGTAGTTATAGACTTAGGAATTCTGCTCATCAGTAAAGAAACAATGAAATTTGCAGGAAAATGGATGGAGGTGGAAAAATCCATTTTAAGCAAGGTCACACAGACACAGAAAGACAAACGTCACATATACTCTTATCTGTGGTTCCTAACTGGGATCAGCTGCAGATGAGTGCATATGGTGGTAAGTACGAGGAATATGGGCAAAAACCAGAGACCAGGAGAGAGAGGAAATAGGCAGAGACAGAGAGGAGAGGAGTTATCTGACAGGTTAGGGGAGGGGTACAATATAGGAGTGGGAGAGGCTTGGAGGGGTAAGGGGAAGGAAGGGGGAATTGCACAAAATTAAAGCCAACAAAAATAAGTTCTATAAAAATCCTCATTTTAGCTAGCATTTTACAAGATATAGCCACCATTAAAGGGGTGGACAGTCCTAACAGAAGGACTAACATGGACTCTGGCTGATAAGTTCCAGGCCTGGAATTGAGTCAGCCCCCCACAATAAGATGCCGGCCAGGGAGATCCATGAGGCCCCCCAAAACAATGTAGGTAATTGCCAAAACACTTGATTGATTACCTATCAGAGATAAAGATAAATCCCTAATGCTGAAGACACTGTGGCCACAGGACATTGGAATACCATGCAGGACCTGAAAGGGACACTAGCTCCCTCCTGACTAGCCATTGGAGGACAATAGGCCCAGGAAAAATTAAAGAGGAAGCAGGGACATGAATACTGCTCTTACTGCTAGCCTGACAACCAGTTCCAGGGTGATGGTGACAATCAAACAAAACACATCCAAAGCAGAAATTCAGAGGCTACAGAGAACTCAGACTAAATCAGACTGCCAATAGGCCTGCCTTGGCTCAGGGAACATTGCAGAAGGGCAAAACAATTATAAGAGCCACAGAATGGTTAGGAATACCCCAAGGCAGGTTGCTTCCCCACCCCAGCTACCCCACAGGGACTGGCTGAGGACTTCATGACCCCACAGTGAATACCATAACCCCACTGGGGAGGGCCCCAGGGTAACAGGAGCAGGGGAGAGGGGATAAAAGAGTATAACCTATTATTATACATATATATTATTTAAAGTGCCTTATGGAGCTGCTTCCTATAGACAACTGGACCATCTTCCAGGACCATCTGAGGATATAGAACACTTCTCAGTACTGCTCACACCACAAATCATTGCCAGCAAAACGCATTCCCCCACCAGCTCCTAGTTGTAGGTAAGTGCTCTCCTACTGAGCTGTAACCTCAGCCCTATCCCTGGCTCAACTGCATGCGACCTGTACAGGCTTTTCTTGGGTGTGCTTCCTGATAGTCTTGGCCTGGACTTTACCTATTTCTTTTACGTTATAAGCTTTTTTTTGACATCTAATGTTTTAGAGAAGTCTTGTTATCCTAATTTTATTTCTATGGTATTAGTTAGAATGTTTCTTGTTAATGTGTCTGTGTGTGCTTGTGTGGGACATGTGTTCATCTGCATGTGGAAGTTAGAAGACAGCCTCATTGTTGCTCCTCAGAAAAGCTGTCCACCTTTTTAGAGACTGGGCTTCTCAATGGTCTGGAACTTTCCAATTATGCTACACTGGTTAGCTGGTCAATCCCAGAGATCTGCTGGCCTCCACCTCCCCAGTGCTTGGATTATAATATGTATTATAATCATTACATTATAATCATTACATACATTATTGTATATGTACCACCTGCTGAGCTTTCTTACGTGGGTCCTGGGGATCAAACTCAGGTCTAAGACATTACCAACTGAGCTACTTTCCCAGCCCTGTCTCTTCTTTCTTTTTTATTTATTGAATAGTATCTCTTAATTAAGTTAAAGTTCATCAAATTTTTAGTCTTTTCAGAAACTCAATTGTTAGGGTTGGGGATATAGATCTGTGGTGAGGCACCTGTTTAGCCTAGATTTGATTCCAACACTGCACAGAGCAGACAGAACAAAACCACCTGTTAGCTTTGCTGCCCCTCCTATTTTCTGTTATGTCTGTTCTGATCTTTACTTAATTAACAACGTTAACTATTCTGCTAACCATGGGTGCAGTTTGTTCTTTTCTGAGGTGTTTGTGATCCCAGATGTAGAAAGGTAGACAGTAGAGCCTGGAGGATAAACCCGGGGAGTTGCTCAATGAGCATGAATCTTCAGGTATATGATGGCATGATGTAAGTACAAATCTCCTCTATGGACCTGTGTTGAATGCTCGGTCCTCAGATGGGGACATCATCTCAGTAAGTGGTGGAAACTTTGGCAGGTGAGGCATAGCTGGAGAAAGCAGCTCACTGGAGCATGGCGTTGAGGGTTCTAGTAGCTCCCTAGCCCTCCCCCCTTCCTGTCTGCCATGTCCACCACTATGTTATAGCTTCACCTTGACCCAGAACCAGTAGAGAAAAAGATTGTGGACTGAAACCTCCAAGACTGAAACTGGAAATCAATCTTTCCTTCCTTAAGTTGTTGATGTGAGTTTCTTTTGTTTGTTGGTTGGTTGGTTTGTTGGTTGGTTGGTTGGTTTGGTCACAGTAATAAAAAAAGAAACAGATGTATACATGTGAGATGAAGTCTAGAGATCTACTGTATGATATATCTGTAGCAAATAGATAATAACAAAACCCAAAGGGTATGAGGAAACTCAGAGGTCTAAATATATTTATTACTTTGCTATGGCAATGGTTTCATATGCTATGCCCACATGGTTTGGTGTGCACATGCCCAGGCTCATGTATGTATCAAATCTGTGAAGAATTTTGCACATTGCTAATAGGTAATGAAGCTATTTTAAAAATAACAAAAGAAGAAGGAGGCAAAGAATCACAGGGCAGGGAAGTAAGCTCCTTAAAGAAAGTGTAGTTTGTAGAAGTACCTGCAGAGCCTCTAAGACATGTACTTGCTGCCCCTGCTGGGGTTCAAGGTGATACCCAAGAGACTCTGACACACCATCTTACTCAGCCTGCTTTTGTGTAATTTATTTATGTTGATCTGATAGCAGAATAGACATTTATTCCTACTAAATTTCATTGTATTGATTTTTTTACCCAGCAATTTGGCCTAGTGAATATTTCAAATATTGTTTCTTTCACTGGACAGTTTTGCCTACATACATAGGTTATTCAGATCGCTGAGTGTGAAGTCAGATGGCCCAGGTTTACATTGCACCACCATCCAGCAGTGTGGTCTCAGGGAATTTGATAATTTTTCTCATATCACAGAAATTTTGTTGTAAAGATAAAATGAAACAATTGTTACAAGGCCATTAAGTCTAGTATATGGGTCTTACAAATATAAGTACTTAATACATATTAACTTTATATTTTAAGTCTCAAGAGTGTCGGGTTATATCTTCACCAAAGTTGTTGGTTAAAAAACCAACATTGAATAGGAAAGGGTCAAGTGAAGAGCCCAATAGCACGTTTCTGAACCTTTCCTTCAGGTAACATCCATTGAAGGGATCACATAACCTAAGTTCTGAGAGCCCAGCCTTGGATCTCAGGCTTGAGCTCATCACAAGAGGTGACCTCGGTTGCTTTGATGAAGTAAAGGAATGCTGTATGTACCTAGCGATGCTACTCACCTTGCGCTCCACAGACCAGTGATGGTCCAACACCATGATTAGTCTGAAATGAGATCTATGCAAACAGTAGGAGGAGGTGGGCACAAGTTTCTATGGCAATTTTCATATCTAAATAACTTATGATGGCCTCAATTCACTGGACAGACATTAGACAGTATTGGTCCATACAGTGAGTTAAATACAGTGAGGGGCATGACCATGCTAAAATGTGTAATATTTTAAGGTTAATTTGTCATCTGTAACCAAAATTTATACATAAAAAGAAAATCCTTGGCTATCCAAAAGTTAATCTAAACTAAGCTAAATCTTTACAAAATCACTTGTTGATGCTAGCTTGCTCTACCATGTTGGTTTGTTTTATTTTTTTAATTGCCTAGTAGATATAATCACTTGTTTTTTTTTTGGGGGGGGGAAGCTAAGAATGACTATCCTGTATCTTCCTTCGTGTCCCTGTGAATAACTCTCTATAAAATTGGTTTCTCCATGTTAAGTGTTATTAAAACATAGAGACAGTTTTGATATACATTATCCCCTATGAGTAACACTGTCATCAATCTAACCCAGATTAGATAAATTAACAATCAAGAAGCAAGCTCATTCATCACATTAAAATTAAATATTGATATGTAAAGTGCTCACTAAAAGTCTATGTAATAGGGGGTCTAATATGAGGAATTTGTTCACTCATAATTTTGTGTTACAATTGCAGTATTATGAAAGGTAGGAATATTAAAACAATTTTTCTATTTGTCTCTATAAATATTTTCAATGAACAATTTGGTTATTGTGGCACGTGACTATGATCCCAGCACCTAAGTGTTATGGTTAATCTCCTTGTTAACTTCACTGGATCTGAAATCAATCAAGAGACATCTCTGGGATGGTTTTGTGAAGGGATTTCCAGGAAAGATTGAATGAGGGGAGGAGACCATCCCTCAAGAGTGGGTGGTATCTTCCTTTGCCCAGGTACCAAGAGGTCTGTGGGGCGGAATGCTGTTTTCTTATCTTCCTTGGCTTCTTGCTGCTGAATATACTGACCTCTGCTGCTGGTGGTGGTGGTCACTCACATCAGACTGCAGCTTCTTCCCCCTCCAACATGACTGAAGACCAGGGGTTCTCTAGGAATCTTCTGGGCCTTCAGTATCAGATTGAGGTTACTGAGGCATCAAGCCTCATGGACCAAACAACTACTGGGTTCTTAGCATCCCCAGCCTGCAGATAGCTATTGTTGACTATCCAGCCCTATCTAGTTATCATGGTTTGATCCAGGTATCCCTCACAAACAAATGTTCTCTGAATGCTCGATCCCCAGCTGAGGGTAGTTTGGGTATTAGAGCCTTGTTGGAGCTGTGTTGTTGGGCATGGCTTTGTGGGAGTTAGAGCCAGCTTCCCCTTGCAGTGTTTGGCACACCTTCCTGCTGCTGTTTGCAGTGTTGTGACAGAGGTGATATCCACCCTCTGCTCATGTCATCTTCCTGCCATCATGGAGCTCTTCCCTTTAGTCCCTAAGATAAAATAAACCCATTTCTCCACAAGATGCTTTTCATTGGGTTCTTTGTCACAGCAACAAGAAAGCAACTACAACAGTAGCAAATAATCCTTGTGAGGTTGTAACACAATTTAATCATGCCACACAAGACAGTGTGTGCTGAATACTGCTTATGAAACAGCTCTGAAGACGAGATAAACATAGGACTGCCAATTTTCACATGCTTAACAATGGCCACTGATCTCATCTGTAATCCCAAAGTAATAAAAGTGAAGGGACCACAGAAAATGCCATCTCTTAAAACATGGTGCCCACCCAGACTACAGGAGAGCATGAAGAACCCAGAGGGCAATGAAGCCCTGGAGGTAAGTGGAGGGCACGCAGGAGTGCAGGCCTTCTTCCTACAAGTTCTCTTTATTTGGTCATTTTTTTTCTCATTGATCTCATAACATATATAACATGGTCTATTTTGTGTTGGGAATTCTTAAATCATAAAAAAGCTATAATTTATTAGTTCACCTTGATCAATCTTGGAGTATATCCTTCTATCTTGGGATTAATAAGACTTGAAAATGGTGAAATAAAAGAGAAAAAAGGAAGTTAGTCATAATAAAAAAACTCAGTGAATGTTTATTTTAGGAAAAATGGCTAAGTACATATGCTTTTAAATATCTTTATTGAGATATAATTCAAATAAAATAAATTCATGTGAAGTGTACAATTTAGTGGTTTAATCATATGCATAGAATTGTGCCACCATCACCAAAATCTCAGTTTAGATCATTTAAATATCATATTTATATGAATATCAATTATGCACACACATGCATATATTGCTGTACTTGGTGAAAACTCAATCTATGATAATTTAGAGGAATTAATTTGAGGAACATAGGATCTGGCATGTCTCTGTTCTTTGTTCAAATGGGAAGTTGAATGAGCAGCCAAGGCTGGAGGTCTCACTTGCCATACCTTCCTCCTGACTGGGGGTGACATGACCCTTTCGGGTAGGGTTTGGCTGCCAGCTTTGTGTCCCTATTCCTGGTCAGTATAGCTGGTGGCTCAGTGTTCATTCTTGTCTGGTTTCAATTCTTAATACACTTTTGAGCATCCACAGGACATCAGATAATGATTTTACTTTCCACTAAACTGGATTAGGTTCAAACTGGATTTCTATAGTTTGAGAATATCTACAGGCCCCCATTTCTTCTTGTATTCCAAATCCAAAAGTCCATGAGCCCCTTCTTGTTTTCAAATGTGGTTTGTCTTCTGGGCTCTCACTCCCCACAGTTCTCACTCTTTTCTTGCACTTTTTAGGACAGCTTATTGTTATTCTTGGAAGGGAATCTGGGATAACTGCTTTTTTGTGAACTATTATTATGTTAGTGGCTAGACATGCAGCCAAGGAAGTATTTTCCTAAATGCAAATAACACATTCTTTTCCAAGAACTCCAAGTCTGAGTGTCCCAGCCACAGCCCATGCAGAACCCTTCATGGATTAAAACAATAAATGTACTTATCTGGGAAGAAAGAAGAAAATGAGACCGTGTTTTATTAAAAAGCCTCAAATGACTTAAAAATAAATATAGGGGAAATATAGCTCTCTAAGGTAAGCTTTACTGTGAAAAGGCAAATATCATAAAAATGTGGTCTTGTTTTATGTAGTCTGGAAACAAATTTGCTTTCAGAGTTTAGGTTGCTGGGTAGGTGTCTATAGGATGACTCTTGTGTTTCCAGGGCTATGTAGCACCTCCCATCCCTTCTCAAGTAATCTTTTCTATCATGCGGAACTTTAAAGGCTGGATATTTAATTCTGATGAATAGTGTGGTTCCATTAACATGTACTCAAATAATTTTGGATCTTCAAACATTACACAAACATCAGTTTGCCTTTTCACTATGTGGAAACTGTAGTGTAAAAAAATTGGTAAACAATTGTGTGTGTGTGTGTGTGTGTGTGTGTGTGTGTGTGTGTGTTGTAAGTACAGGTTGTGAGTAAGTATTGCTGTCCACCTTAATTTTTGAGACAGGATCTTCTCATTGAATCTGGGGCTTACCAACTCCACTAGGCTAGCTGGCCAGCAAGCCGAGGGATCCTGTTCTCTGCACATCTCCAGCACTGGATCCTGGGGTCCTCATGCTTGCTCAACAGGCCCTGTCCGCACAGAGTCACTTCCTTGGCTCCTGAGAAAACATCCTTACAGAGTCTCTAGAAGGGACAGGGTTTTAGCTTCCTCGCTTAATCCTTGGGTCAGCAAACAGAACACTAGTAGAGAATACAAATTTACTCTTGTGTTTCACTTATGTCAGAAGCTCTTTACTGAATCCAGGAAACTGACAAAACAGAAACAGCACCTTGGTGTATCAGAAAGGAGTTTCTCAGTGATGAAGGTATTAGGGTATGCATTTTCTAAACAGGATTCTTAATGACCTTTGTGATTTTTATTTTGTCTTGAAGATGTTGGCATCTGTGTTTGCCCTGATTGCTATAGTTTTCATTAGAAAAAGTGGGATATGTAGAGTTCTTTATTATTGATACATATTGTCTTTTGTGAGTGATGAATTCAGACAAGTGAAGTATCTGTCTTTGTTTTCCATCTTAGTCATAAATCCTAAACCCTACAAGTGATAATGTGGTTTGGCTTCATGTGGTCATGCTGGCTGGAGCTAGGGATGCTCATGTCTCCAGTTTTATTGTGTTGGGAAGACAGACAACTCTTCCAGGTTGCTGATGGAGATGTTGGCGGAGGCCCAGCTCTCTTGGGTGATGATGTGTGGATTGCTTACACCAAGGGATTGCTTTCCTCTGGCCAGGTATTGTCCTATGACATCCTTTGGAAGATCATGAATAAAGTAATAATTAGTATTTTCCTCTTTCCACCAGTTAATTGTGGTAGAAAGGATAGAATAGTATATTGAGCTTTAAAGCATAAAAGAAGTGAGTGACCTTAAATGCATACATATTACTTCAGCTAACCCTCAGCCTTCCTTTCCTTTCCATGAATTTATTAATCTCCTTATATGCCCTGAACCATGCTGGGCATCATTAAAGTCCCAAAGCACATGGTCTGGGATGGGAAAGATTGCTATGAGGAGAAAACCAGAGAAGTCCACCAGCTTTGGTGTTGCCTGGATGAGAACATTAGTGGCTGGAACAATAAACTCGACTTTCTGCGACTATACAGAAAATATTTTTGTGATAGCATTCCAAGCAGAGGTCCCTTGTCTGAAGGAGACTCTGCACCGATGGCGGAGCCAGCTCCACTCTGTGTCTTCACAATCATTTCCAGCCCTTCAAAGGATTGGAGCAGGAAGAGCTCCGTGGGTGAAAACTTGCACATGACCCTGGCTAGAGTCGAAGAAGGCTGGGAAGGACAGTCTCTGGCCGGGCAGATGCATTCCATAGCACAGAAGGAGAAAGGACAGGAGCTGACAGTGACCCACCAAGAGAATAGGAATTCATTCTCCTCACCACCTCTGTCCTAGGTCATCTTTACACCACAATGGAACACTTAAGGAAAAACGCTGATGGACACCCGGTGATCTAGTCTAGTCAAGCTTAAAAAGGACAAAGACGTTTGGGACAAAGTCCACAGGTAGGGGTCCAAACAGATCCAGCCTGTTCCTCAGGTAAGATAACGTGTTATTGCTCATGCCGATTCTCATTGTCAAATCCCCTATCACATTGTGATTTGCTTCATTTTCTTATTCCCCCTTTTCTTTTCTTGAAGGGATCATAAAAATTTAGCCGAAAACAAACGCAGTTCTTGAGAGAGCAGGTCTGGTTGCCCTTCAAGATTCCCAATTAGCAAGGCTCCCTTTAATGGGTGCCATATTCCTGCCAGGGAAATGAGCCACTACCTTGGGAGGCAGGTTCGTTACTTTCGTGTTGCTTCCAGCCTCAGTGAGCACAGTTTCTTTTCATCTTAATGTGGTGGCAGATAAGATGAAAGGAAAATTTCCTTAATAGTGAAACTTTCCAGTTGTGAAGCACTTTGAAATACAAACTAATTAATAAACACAACTCTCTTCCACGGCGGTGAGGGTAGCTCCTCTCATTTTTCACAGCCGAGAAGGCTGCAGTTAAAGTCGGTTGCCCCAGGCTGTGCTCCTCATCTGAGGAAGAACTTCCAGGCACCAGCCCTGAATTCTCTCAAGACGGCATGTTGCCTCTCTGGAGAGTAATCGGCTTTTATACGGGTTGTAGCTAACAGTGACTTCCTCAGTGACTCCATAGTGCCCCTGGCAGCAGCTAGGCAATTAGTAATGTTCTTATCACCAGTTCTGAGCAACCCACTAAGGAGAATAAAGAGAAAGTGACTTACAAAATGGCCCTCACTTTGGGAGATCAAAGAAATACTTTAGCAATCACAGCACTGTGTGAATCAGGAGTCAGAAAGATGAAATGTTTTGTTCATATGCTTATAGTTTTTAGACGTCAATGCCACAGTCATAGTCATTTCATGGATAGAGAAATTGAGACCAGAGACTGCTGTTCCCAGTGGTAATCTTTAGTGAGTCTTATATCATAATGTCAATCATTTTGTCTTGGCTCAGCAATGGCTATATGTCGTGGTTAAATGGCTACTTCAGTGGAGAAAAATGATCATAGGTGACATTATTCGTGAGGGTTTGCCTTGAGCATGTCTTTTGTGACAGGGTAATTGGTTCTGAATTGTTTCATAGCTGCATAATCACAAATTGACCTCAGCAATAATGGAATGTATAACCATCCCAGGAAGCCCAAAATGCTTTGAGTATACCCACACTTAAAACAGTTATTTTCCCAACACTGCATCTTAGTTGGGTTGTGAGGTATAGGGCCTGTCATTGTACACACTGTGGGCTGCCAAGAAGAAGAGAAATTCCTAGAATAGAACACAGAGCTTTGTAGGATCCTTGCTTCTCTCTTCTTATAGTACATGCTGTTTGTGTTAGTGAGGTCTTAAGAGGCATCACTCTGGGTTCACTTTTGTTTGTGATCACAGTCAGTTTGATGTGGGTGCTATAAAGCTGCAGTGTGAGCAGGAGACCGTAGCTGCGCGTGGCCTGAACACTCCCATGCTGCTCGTACAAACCGGAAGATGCTCTTCCTAGAAAATAAACACCGCATTATGAAGATTTATATAAAAATGAGATTGCAAACTATCACAATGTTTTTGTCTTTATTAGTTGCTGAAATTACAATGTTTTGAAAGTATGACATATTAAATAAATGATGTCTTTAATACATATAATAAAAATAAGACAATTCAATGAACATCGTATTATGTTTTAAATACATTATCAAAATTGATGACACCTTGTTCTATTGTGCTATATGACTACTAGGACATTTAAAATCCTATATATGAAGAACATATTTCTACCAGAAAGTGTTACTAGGCAATGATAAGCTTAGAAGAATTTTCTAAATGTGAAAGTGTATTCACTCAGTGTGTTCAATCTCAACAGTGAAAAATAGGATATTTTTCACTGTTAAATAAATATAAATATATATAATATAAATATAATATATATTATATATTATAATATATATAATATAAATATATATATTTATATAAATATATATATTTATATAAATATATATAATATATAAATATTCAAGTGAAAGAGCATTTCCTAATTATAAGAAAAGATGTTTAGAAAAACACTTTATAATTTCTTCTTTCTTTTCTTTTTCTTCTTCTTTTTTCCTTTGGGAGTGCAGAGGGGTGAACCCAGGACCTCATATGTGCTAATTCAGCATTCTATCACTGAGGTCCATCCCCAGCAAAGAACATATTTTTCTTACCTCTCTCCTTTGGCTTCCTCCTACATGTCTTTCGGGATGGCTCCATATTACTTTCCTCACCACCAAATCCCTCTGTGGCACCTTCCTATGTCCAGTCTGGAGTCAGCCTCAGAGCTGCTGAGCTGGTCTCCCATGGCCGGGTTGTCTCTCGTCTCTAACCCATTTCCTCTAAGTTCCTCGTGGCCAAAGACTCTGCCTTTCATTTTTCTACTTCTTACTTTTGGCACACTGCTGGAAACATTTATATCATTGAATTATTGCCTAGTTGACGACTGAATGTATAAAAATAATTTCTGTTGACATTGTTATTTTGTTAACTGACAATTTATGAAAGATCTTTTAAACAACCCTCACAAAAGGATTTGGGGAACAAATTCTTTTTCATGAAAAACCTCACCTTTAATTTATGAAATTATTTTGGGGTATCCCACCTTTTATTAACCACAATTCTTTACAAGTACTCCCTTCAACTGAGGAGTGCTGTCAAAATATGAATCACTACAGGTTACTACATGAAAATCAGAATGTGTAAATAATAAGGAATCCCTTGTAGTTGTATAGCACAAGCCAATGAAGTTTGTGGTAGAAAGGCTATTAATACTGTTCACGAGGCACTCATCAGGGCACCTACGGAAAACTTAATGCTGTACTTTGGGTCCTGTATAATTTACTATCCAAATCCAGACACCCTGAAAGTTGATGAGGAGAGCCATAATACTCGCTCTGGCACAAAATGTGCAAGGTATTGTCAAGAACAAATCAGGACACTTGCTCGCCCCTAGTTATATTTAATGAAAACCATTTTCTAGGCAAGAGAGCTATGGTGCAGAAAGGATGGGTGATGACCCCCATGGGTTGATGGGAAAGGAGGGACCCTCACTCATCCTGGAAGTCCCAAGAGTTGGCCCCAGCAGCCCGACACCTTGTCTTTTCCTATGGCCTATGATCTAGTGTGAATGGGTGCCTGGCGGCTCCCTCCAGGTGGAGCCCCACCACCAGCCCAGCAGCTCAGGCACCCAGAAAATGGCTAGGTTGGCTCTCTCCTCTGTTGCTCGGAGAGTCCTTCCTGGATCGAAGTTTAATGAGCCAGCACCTTCCTCCTTCCTTCGGAGCTTGCCATCAAAGAGGCTGGAAAGAGACGAACTAAGGAGTTACAGCTCATTAATGCCACAAGCCTGCCGTGGCTCTCGGTTGTTGCTAGTAGCCTTGGAGAAAAACTAATAGCTATGTTCCCTTGATCAGTGCTTCCAATTAAAACTCAGGCATACATTATTGTCTTCACTTGAGAGATGAAGAAATTGTGGCTCAGAGACATGAAAGGCTTTGCCCAGAGAGTGAATCATAGTGAAATTTCTGAATCAAAGTTTGGGGCAGTTTTCACTGCACACCCTGCTCATAGAAACACCTCCTGAAGATGTTGCTGCCTTAATGTCCTCGACAGTAGAGGCTCCAGAGAATCCACGGTGATAATGTCTGTCATCAGCCTCCTATGACTGTGGTCACTTTGTGACATTCCTCTAGCTTGTTCTCTGTGGGTCCCTGTATCTCCACAGCAAGTCCAGTGGATGTCTGTGCTACGGGGCTTCCTGGATGCCGACCAGCATTATGGAAGATTTCATTCAAGCCTCCTTTAGGCTGACTTCTCTGCACCTGAGGTGCTTGCTCTAGAAGATCAACAAATGGCTGAAGACAGATTTCTCAGCCAGAGGAAAGAATTATTACCTTACCATCAGTCTAATGAAAACAGAGGTGAAATACCAACCTGCACTAGATAAACAGCACACCGAGCCATCCATCACACTCAGCTGTGCTGAGCAGAGCACTCTAACAGATCCACCTGACTTCAGCGCCTGCTCAGACAGACACTCCAGGTACCAGAGAACCGGGACCTATTCCAGCAAGTTCTGTCCAAATAAAAACCTGGCAAGAATCCTCTAAGCTATTCCTTCCCCTAATCTAAATTCCTTTCTCTCTCTGGCCAGAGACAGCAATAGCTTCATGGGGCTTTTTCCTCACATGCACGTTTTACCGTACTGGTGTTTCTTCTGGCCAGAACCTCATTCTCCCCAAGGGTCTACTCAACATCTCCATGGTAACTTTCTCAGGACCTCCTAGTTGATAATTAAGCCCATTCACTCACAGTAGAAGTGCCTGCTTGTTCACTCTGGACGTACAGGACATGAGGAGCACACAGCCTAGAAGAAACATAAAAATCTCACGCATTATATCTGCCCAGTTAACTCAGTTGCTTAGAGTATGGTGCTAAGAAATCTTATACATGTATAGACCTTCACATTAACTTTCATGAAAATCACTCATTTTGCCTTTACAGTATAATGAGAGGCAAAGGAGGCACTATTAAACTACCTCAGGTAGAACTCTGAATATTGTTTAAATGTGAAATCAGTTTAAATATGAAATCAGACTACCCAAGTTCAATGATTAACTTATCAGACTTCTATGGACTGTTTTTAGACCTCTCCTTTTCCAGAACCTAAAGCCAAATTTTCTATAGTATCTTCCAGTCAGGTTCCACACATGACCCTCCACCTGAATAACTCTTGCTTCTCTCTCATTTTCTTCCAGAAGTTAGTGGGTGGTCTCAGGGAGTCCGACAGCATGTGCACTTTAATATAAAAGCTGGGTCTGAATGTGACTATACCCAAACTCAGAGCCTGTGGAAAGTCCTAGGTTATGTCTCCTGATTCAAGATCTACATTTATTTTATTAAAGATTCTCAGGCCATAGGGTCCTGGGTCTTCACTGTGCCCCAATATCTGGGCCCTCCAGCCTATGATTCTTATAGGAAAAGTGACATTCCTGCTGTCTACCATGAAAGTAGACAGAATGAGGTGGTGGAGAGTCCTTTACATCAACCAAACAGAAAAGTCAGTGAGCCTTGAATCTGGGTTGTAGAATTAGAATTTCTCATCACTTCTCCACTCAGGGTAGTTTATGAGTGGATTCAGAGCTCAGCAGCTCCACCCCAATCTAAGGTTTGCTTTTCTCTGTTACAGTTACCTGAAGTCAACGATTCTTAAGGAATGTTAAATGGAAAATTATAGAAATAAGAAATTCATAAATTTTAAATTACATGCCCTCTGAGAAGTGTGATAAAGTCTTGCCACCTGTCTTATTGTGTCCCAGATATGAGTCGTCCCTATAGTCAATGAATCTACCCAGTACACACCACCCACCTGTTGGTCACTTAGTAGCTATCTAGGTTATCAGATTGACTCACAGAATTATAGTGCATATATAGTAACCAGTATTTTACTCACAAATGGTCCCACAGCACAGGAGCAGTGACTCTGACAATATGCCAGGTGTCTCCTTTAAGTGGAAAGGTGAAAGGTTTTGACTTAAGGAAAGAAACCAGAATAAAAGCCTTCAGTTGCTGAGGTCTCACAAAGGTGTCCAGGCTTTTAAAAACAATCATCTGACTCTGGATTGGACCACATTCATGGCTATCTGGGATCACATGTGGCCCATGGCCGGTAGGTTGATCAAACCTGATACAGTGAGGATGCATCTTCTGTCCATGAAATTTCAAAAGAAAAACAAATTCTGCTAGTTTTGTTCTTGGTCACAGCCACAGTGAATTCCCAGCACTTTAGCTCAGATGAAACAGGCATTGCGTTTTGTATTATGAATAGGAAAAATGAGCAACACATTTAGTTCAGTATTATTCTCAGTACCAAGCATCCCCAGGGCATCTTGGACTACATCACCAATGAGACTATATTAGCCATTCTTGCACTGTTTTTTTGTTTTGTTTTGTTTTGTTTTGTTTTTCGAGGTAGGGTCTCACTCTAGTCCAGGCTGAACTGGAATTCACTATGTAGTCTCAGGGTGGCCTCGAACTCAAGGTGATCCTCCTACCTCTGCCTCCCGAGTGCTGGGATTAAAGGCATGCACCACCACGCCTGGCTTTGCACTATGGTTTCTTATTCCTTCTATTGTACATGAATCGCAGTAGAAAAGTAAGTTTGCTAGCTTTGTGGGGTTTGGATGGCAAACATCACAAAGTCACACTAACTGTTGACTTTTCTCTTTCTGAGTCTATTTATTAGAAAGCATGATATGTATATCTAAAGACAAACTGTAACAGATTTTGGTAAAAATTAAATGCTTTAAAAATTGCATTGATTAAATGCACTGTATGTTTCAGTTAGTAGAACTAAGACCAGAAGCTGACATTGATGTTGTCAACTCAATGTCACTCACACCTGTTTGGTCTTGTACAGGGAGTATGATAACCTAAATAATCAAATACTTACCAATGTTCTGGTCATCTTCTAGAAGAAACGTATCGTAACCTTCACTGACAAGGTAATGATTAATAGCACAAATCTAAAACCTGGTAAAGTTCTTAAAGCAAGGACTAGATTGCTAACCTCTTTGAGTTTTACACAATGACTGATCCCTGTGAGTCAGACTTTATCTTTCCAATGGCAAATAAAAGGCAGCAAGGCAGGTTTGTTAACAATAACCTGCTGAGGAACAGGTTTAAAATCTCTGGCATATTATCAATAGTGTTAGTGTCTGGTGATCTTTTAAACTGGGAATCAGACAGAAAATTGAATGCTAAATAGATCTGAATGATACTCATGACATGTAGAATGCTAAGAGTGTGTTATTTTGCTTAATAATCACAATCCCCAAATGTTTAAATACCCCCAATATACAAACGAAGAAATTGAGCCCAGCCTGGGATTATAGATCTGATAAACAGAAAAGCTACTTGGATCCAAGTACTTTTCAAGCTATTCAGAAGTCACACTCCTGTTAATTCACATGGAACCGATGGCTAAGTGGTCCTGGTGCCTGTAGAGGAGGACGTCCTTTCCTGAACCAGCAAACCTTTTCTTCCACCCACGGTGACATGATGCCTGAGAGAAACCAACTTAAAGAAATGTTTTATTTTGGTTTGTGGTTTCAGCTGTTTCCGACCACAGCCACCTCCTTGGTGTCTCTGGACCTCTGAAACTGTGTGTGGTAAGCATGGAGTAATACAAAGTGACTCACCTCATGGCAGAGAGAGAGGTGAGGGTACTGGGCACCAAGTGACCCCTTCATGAGTATGCGCCTAGGGAACTATTTCCTCCATCTAGGCCCCATGTCCTGGTTCTCATCATCTCCTGATAACATTATTGAATTATGCATCTATCAATGGGCCAATCTTTTTATTATGTCACAGCCCTCAGGATCCAACTTACTTCTTACCAAAATTTACCAAAAGCCTTACTTCTGAACACTACGTTGAGAACCGAGCCTTCAACACATGAGTTTGGAGAGGTGCGGTTCATTTCAAAACTATACATATGACAACACTTTCTTGAGAAATTGCATATTTTTCAGAACTCTGCAGAAGGAAGTGAATAGTACTGGAGGATATTCTACAGAGCTTCTGTTAAGGGTGGATGATACTCTGAGTAACACGCAGGCACACACACACGCACCACCACCACATCTACTCAGTCCCTGGTGATTGGAATATTCCCTTCTCTCAGAGATTCTAGACAAATGATAGACCTCTGCATCTCTCATGACTTATTTTGTGTTCCACTGCAGGTCAACCAAGGTCACGTGCTCTTTAGCCTTGCCGATGCTGTATTCCCAGAGTAAGTATGATTTGCAAATTGGTTTTTTAGTGTGCTAGTGAGTATGGCCTAAAAAAAAAACTGAGCATAGTGATGGTAGTGATGGGGTTCAATGATTTAAAATATTGGAGAAATGCAAATATAAACAAAGTTGTGTTGGGATCAGGACTACCAAAGATTGCCCCGAACCACCTTGAGAAGCATCAGAGGATCTGTGTTCCTTGTGATCTTGGTATATACCCATGCTTTTTCCTCAAATGACTTCCCAAAGGGTGACAAAACATTTTATTTCCTTTGATTATGCATTTAAAAAATAATTTAATGTCAAAGGTCAACCATTTGCCCTATTTCCAGGCTTCCGAGAGTCACCTGACTGTTACCACAAATACCACCTGCCACTTACTTTCATTGCCTCTAACATGAACACTTGGTGGAGGAATAAACCTTTAAGCAACCACGGTTTTTACTGGAACTGTGACTAACCATAATTCACCCAGCATGGCTGTTTCATAAAATGTTCAAATGAGAAGAAGAGCTGCGATTTTGGGCTTTTTCTTCTGTGGTTGTGAAACCTGGAAATAATCCAGCTGTTGGATCAAAGACAAGCTTCACCTGTACTAGTTAAGATCCATCATGTGTGCAGAATGGAAAGCTAAGGTTTCACCCCGTGAGGTACTAGAACATGGGGAATCGAACAGACCCGAGGGCCACATTAATTAAAGCAGAGCTCTGCCAAGCTGGCATTATCTATTAAAGGGACTGTCAACTCCCCAAACACGCAGAGTTCAAGATCAAACCCAGCAAGTCCTCGCCTGTGGCTGAAAGGCACCCAGTGGACCAATTCGAAGCACAACCTGAACCGTGCTGGCGTCCATCCAAAGGCCTACAGTGGACTTTGATCATGAGCTCTCAGGGTCATAAGATTTCAGACCAAACTGAGGCTCAACTACCTCCCTGAACCATGACAAAATAGGGAGATTAGAGGAAAGCAAGAGAGAACCAAACCTTCAGTCCTATGTCAAGAAGCTAGCACTCTCAGGAGAGCCAAGTGTCGTAGAAACTGCAGGTCTGAAAAGAGGCACCAACATCTGTCTTGTTGTGTCTCAAGACAATGTGTCTCATCACATCTCAACTTTGCTGTCAAACTCATGGGCATCAGTGCCTCTGTGGATAGAGCCATTTCTTTCTCTAGTGTGTTTACACTTGCTAGGCCGTCTCATGTGCTCTACAAACCAGAGAGCTTTGGCCTAGATTCTGAGCAAGCATAATGAGGGTTTATTTATTTATTTACTTTGGTACAATGGAATTCAAACCAAATCCTTGGCTGAAAAGCTGTTCTTAGGATCAGTGTGATGGGTTTAACAGTTAACAGTTAGAAGGCCCCATTCATGGACGCTGGGGCTGGCTGGGAGCCAGGTGTTGAGAGAAGAGAGGCTGGTGTGTGAGGTGTGTGCAGGCTGGAGAGTCATTGGTCCTGCTGAGTGATGCTCAGCACTATTAGCTGGGGCCAGATTTCTATCCCGGAGAGATTTGTGGAACCCATGTCTGACCTCTGGAGTCTGTAGCTATAGAGTGGCATTTCAAAAAATGAATTCCTTGCCCTTGGGTCCACTTTCTGACATATCTAATACTCTTTCCCAGTGCACAGCATAACTATGCATGGTGCTCTGTCACCTGAGGAAGCAGTTCCTTGAATTGCTTGGACTTATGATAGAGTTCCATCCCAGCAGACCCATCATAAGTTGAAAATATCAAATGCATCTAATACACCTAACCCACTAAACGTCATAACTTAGTTTGCCTACATTAATGTGCTCAGAACATTTACGTTTGCCTATAGTTGGGCAATGAATGAATGAATGAATGGGAGCTGGGCACCGGCACTTAATTATCACTTGTAATGAACTCAAACGTAGATTCTCTTTGCAAAATGTATAATCTCATGGAAAATACAGATATTTGGTAGGTAATTAAAATAAAATGTGTACACAGAAAATCCTGCACATAATCTTATTCATAGCAGCTTAATTCACAATTGACAAAACCGGTAAGCAATGAAGATATCATTCAGGAGGGGAATGGATAAACTATGGTAAATCTAGACAATGGGTATTACTCAACACTAGAAAGAAATGAGCTATCAACCCCCAAAGAAAACTAAACCTGGAGGAAACTTAAGGACATATCAGTGACGCAGTGAAAGAAGCCATCTGAAAATCTTTTATGCTCAATGATCCCAGTGAGATGACATTCTGGGGAAGGTGAGACTAGAGCAACAGTGAAAAGACTCCCAGAGGCCAGAAGTTAAGGAAGGAAGAGAGAGAGAGAGAGAGAGAGAGAGAGAGAGAGAGAGAGAGAGAGAGAGAGATAAATAGGCAGAGTACAAGCGGAGTTTTTAAAGGGCAGTGAAACTATTCAGTATGACACCACAGTGACGGGCATGTGTCATTAAGCATCTGTACAAACCCTCAGAATGTCAACACTAAGGGCTGGGGATATAGCTCAGTTTATAGACTGCTTACCTAGCATACACAAAGCCTTGCATTTAATCCTGGGAACTACATAAACCCGAGTTGGTGACACATGCCTGTATTCCCAACATTCCCAACATGGAAGCAGGAGGATCACAAGTTCAAGGTCATCCTCAGTTACATAGCAAATTCTAGGTCAGCCTGGACTTTATGAATTGTCTTGAAACAAACAAATACAGAATGTTGATACCAAGAGCGAACCTTAGCTGTTAATAATGATGATGGATTTTGGGTGCTGATAATGATATAGGTCCATCAATTATAACTGATAGTAACAGAGGCTGACTGTATGCAAAAGCATAGGGTGTAGTGGTATCTTTATACCTTATGCTTAATTTTGCTGTGAGCCTGAAATTTCTCTATAAAATAAAAAAAAACAATTATACAAATAGTGTGAACAAGAGAAATAATTTGAATGTGAAAAGGGTAGCATTTGTACTATGAAAACAGTGCTTATAACAGAGGTCTGTGAGAAGAAGTGGCTATGGGGAACTTGTCTAATCTCCCTGAAGAAGTGATGTATAAACCAAGTTCAGGGCAGGGGTGGTGTGGTAGGCTGTAGTAACTGGATTCCTAAAGGCACATTCCAAGTGGCTGAAACTGGGTGTCCAGAAGTGTGAAGGGCACAGAATGAAGAACAAAGTCACAAAGGTGGCCTGGCAAGAAATCTTCAGGAGACAGCCTCAAAGAGTCACACATGGTTCCAAGCAAACAGCATGATTAGAACAAAAGTTTAACTCAATTTGAAAGAGGCGAGACAAAAGCTAAAATGACAAAGATCTCAATGTAGGCAGAATGTCCAGTCTGCCCTTGTGAGAACGGGCCAAACTTGGTAAGCAAAAATAGGAAGCACAGAGGGTACAAAGGAGGCCATCTAATAGTTCCGGGAACATAGTGAGCTTCTCCCAGCTCGGCACGTTCCCCATCATGTCCCCCTTAGCAGCTGTGTTCTTTTCATCCAGCCAAAACTACCCATCCTTCACAAGTACACCTCCTCTGAAGAACCCTTCAAAGCTCTTTCTGTTCTAGCGGATCCTTTGATCTCTTCAAGTGCCAAGGTACACCACCACACTCTTTAGCTCTTTATGGGCCACCATCCTGAGTTAATATGATACCTTGGTACCCTCAAGCAGAATGGCCTGACCTTGTTAAACAAGCTTTTATATCCCACTCACCTCCTATCTGCCCACTTAGACAAGAGATGAGAACACAGGAGCTTCTCTCCAAAGTACCAATTAATTTAGGTCCAGATCACTGACTGTCCCCTGAAATCTGAGACTAATTATTTTTCGTTTTGTTTTTTGAGGTAGGGGCTCTCTCTAGCCCAGGCTAACCTGGAATTCACTATGTAGTCTCAAAGTGGCCTCAAACTCACAGTGATCTATCTACCTCTGCTTCCAGAGTGCTGGGATTAAAGGTGTGTGCCACCACGCCCAGCTTATACTGATTTTTAAATAGAGTCACACTTCATAAATGAGAACTTCTGAGTATAAGTGGGTTGGCAGGAAAAACCAGGGGAAGAGATAAAGCTTAGAGTTCTTACTTGAACATAATTTAGCCCAGTAATCCCAAGGATGGGTAGGAGAGTCAGAGAGCCATTTAAGATGACTGAACATCTGTTAACAAAAAAGAAGAAAAAAAAGAAAAGGAGGGGGAAGAAAAAGAAGAAGGAGAAGAAGAAGAAGAAGAAGGAGAAACAGCAGCAGCAGCCTGGGGACCTAGATCAGTTGGTAAAGTGCTTTCCAAGTAAGTATGACGTCTTGACTCATATAAAAGCTGACTATAGGGCTGAAGAGATGACTTAGTGGTTAAGGTGTTTGCCTGTAAAGCAGAAGGACCCAAGTTTGATTCCCCAGAACCCACGTAAAGCCAGATGCACAAGGTGGCCTGTGTGTCTAGAGTTAGTTTGCAGTGCTGGAAGCCCTGGAACACCCATTCTCTCTTTCTCTCTGTCTGCCTCTTTCACACACTCTCTCAAGGTCAATAAATAATATATATATATATATATATTTATTTATTTAAAATCTGAGTATATTTGTATGGCAAGCTTCAGGAAGATAAGGACATCCACTGGTAAACAGGGTCTTGAAGAGGAGGGTGGTTCTCGCCTATGACTCCCTGTCCCAATAATTGGTTACTTTCCACACTTCATCAGAGAGACCTATAAGGTCCCTAAAACAAGACAGGCTGTCAAAGCTCTTGATTACCTGCCCCAGGTAAAAGATAAGACCCTGTTGTTGAGATAGCACAGACTAATGTCACACAGTACCTAGAGACCCCACTGGATCCCGAAACGAATGTAGCTCCCAGATGGTAGCCTGAATAGTGCTGGAAGGCGCTACACAAGGTGCCAAGGGAAATTGACCAACGATATTCGGGGAACGCAGGGAACATTGCTATACAACAATGGCCTTAGAATGCAAAGGACACTGCTATACTGCAGAGACCAGCAAGCCAAGAAGTGCTCATCTGTGCAAATAGTGGCCCTTAACCTAGGTGGATAATCAACAGATAGCTGATTGGCTAAGAGATCCACTCAGTGGCAAGGAACACTTAGCTGGAAATGGGATCCATGGAAAATTCTTACAAAGACCAAGAATTTGGTCTTCCAAGGGGAAGCCCCCTCTAACCATGGTTCTACAGACAGGCTACACACATTAAAATCTCATCAAATTAGAAATGCCTGACCCATTTAACCTATCCTGACCTCATTCTCTGTTGGAGATTTTGTTTGTATTTTTCAGAAAGCAGCGAGAACTGAGGACAATCCAGTTCTACCAATACCTGAGATGATGGCTGGCACCCAGGCAGGAGATGAACCACCCCTAACTCATCATCTAGGGCCCAAAGGAAACCACAGAGGAAGGAGTGAGATGAGCAATAGAACTGCCTCCACAGAAAATCAGACAACCTATGTAAGGGTAATAGAGACAGACACCAAGGATTCTCAAAATTGTCCAAAGTAGAAATCCAGAGACTCTTAAGATCTCAAAAGTAAAACAGACTTAAAACTCACCCACCATGGCTACGGGAATTTTGTGGAAGAGGGGACAGAAAGATTGTAAAGCCATGGTTGGGGGGAACATCCAGAGGCATTGCCCCCTCAAAATGTCTACTGCTTACACATTTCATAGCCCTCCATCCCATGGACTTTCCAGTAATCTCACTGAGGAGGGCCCTCAGTGGATTGGGGGCAGGAAGGAAGGAAATGGGGGTACCAACATAAGACTTGTTCATGCAGAGTAGAAACTTCTTAACAATGAGAGTTTGAAACTGGAATTTAAAAATAATAATAATAAGGCTGACTCTAGTGATATGTGCTTAGAATTCCAGGATGGGGAGGCAGAGGCAGACGCTGGATCCCCGGGGCTCACTTGTTGGCCAGTCCAGCCTATGTGGTGAGCTCCGGGCAGTGAGAGACCCTGTCTCATAAAAGGTAGATAGTATGTGAGAAATGACACCCAAATTTGTCTTCTACCTTCCACATGAGGCAGGCTCTCTAGAAATCAAGAGTAAATTTCAAATATAGTCTTACGTTAGGCAATTGCCACAAAATATCCATGGGAACCTGAAAAAAAAATAAGTTTCAGTGAAATTGGGCCAAGTATATAATGACAGAAGTCTTGCCATGATCACTACTGATATCCAGAATGATGGAATGAAATATACAAGAGTAGTTGCATTCTGGAATTTGATCTGATTTATCTCCTCCCTCTTCCCGCTTAATCTTTCATTCTTTCTAACAGCTAAAATACTATGAAAGGGTTCTTTAATGATCACTTCATACTCATGATTATATATTGTCTCCGTGTCTTTCCTTTGGCTGCCAAGGACCGCTGGATGGATGGACATGTTGTGTGCTATCTCTTCCAGCTTACTCTCCTATAGCGCAGTAAAGTCTTCGTAGTGAAATCTTGATGGTGTTTCTTCTAGGGCATGTGGAGAACAGCGAATGAGTTATATATTGCTGATCTAGATCAAACACTCTGTCAACTGTTCCAGTGTGCTCATACATAAAAGTTACAACAGGCCCCCTCCACCTAAACTATGTGGCAATTATCCTAAGTTTATTTTGTGCATCAGTCACAGCAAGAGGGGATGCTAATCACATAGCTCCAGTTACAGGGGCTAGGGCGTTTCTATTCTAGGTCCTCGTGTTCGAGAGTTTATAACTTAGCCATAAAATCTAATCACAGGATGAATCTTGGCATAGAAAAGTCACTTCCCAGAAGAATTTAAACACACACACACACACACACACACACACACACACACACACACGCACGCACGCACGCACGCAAATTAAAGGAAAAACCATCCATATATTTTCCCACTCTAATATTCCCATAAGCCCTAGAATGAATTAGCAAGTCCTTTCCCCTTATCTCATGGAAATTGAGAATTTGGAGTGGGTGGGAGGGCTGTGGTTGAATTTCTAAGCTGATTTGTCTAGATAACCTTTATTGAAGTACTGGAGAAAGAATTAAGTTCTTTCGGGATATATGGAAATATTTTCCTTCAAGAAGTAATAGGGGAGGGAAGGCTGGCTGCTGTGGTTCCTAGTGTAAATAAGAAGCAACTCTTGCATTTCTATGCTCTCTCTTTTCCTTGATGTAGTCTAAAACTTTAAGAACTACAGAATTATGAGAACAAAGTTTCAGTCCTGCTTACCCTTGTAATTCCAGGATCAAATATTTTCTAACCATAGACTGTGTTCCTAATAGTTTGTGGACACGATGTCATTTAATGCACTCCTACTTCAAGGGGCAAAATTAATTATACTCTTCATTTTACAGATGAAGAAACCGAGGCTCAAACCAGTTAAGTAACTTGTCAGAGGTCACAAAATGAAACTGGAATTAAAACCATGCCTAGGGGCAGACGTTGTACCGTGCCCATTCTATTCAGTTCTGGTAGAGGTGGGTCCTGTTTGAAAGAAAGGATCAGGGAAGTGGAACAAACCACTCAGAGTTGAACACATACTCCAAAGGGCTTCATTTTGCTAACATACAGTGTTTACATGGAAACTACTCAGGCTTTTCTGAGTTGGGCAGCTGAACACGATGCCAACAAGACACCCCCTTTGGTCGTCTTTAGCCCACATCATCTTTGTCAATTTCTCTGGTCATCTTCAAACTACCTGATTGATCATGATGGCTACTGATTAGTATTTACTCTAAGCTAGAAATGGCATTGATCTCAAAGCATGAGGAGTCTCAAACATGGCCTGGCCTCAGGAGACTATGCTTAAATGATTATTCATATTTGTGCAAGTTGAACTTGTCCTCGCGTAGCTGCTGGTTATTAAATTAGTTTTGTCTCTCCTAAAATTTAGGAGGGAAAGCCCAATTCACCATGTTTTCAGTTTTTTTAAATTCAGTTTTCGTTATCATGATTAATAATTTTAATTGAAAGAAACAGGAAAACATTTTCAATGAAAGTATTTTACCAACTTTCACCTTCATAGATGCCATTTATGCATGATGAGTTTATAGATTTTTAAATATATAAATGAAGTTATAGGAATTTATAACTCTACAAATGAAGTAATTTTTTTCACAAGTCTAACAGGCAAAGACCAAGTTAGTTTCTGAATTTGACATGGAGCTTGTTGAGATATTGATGCTATAATATCAATTATGATATGTTATCTTGTTTTTATCATGTGAGTATTATTTTCTAAGCTTTACTAAGATACTTGAGATTTTAAGATGAAGGTTTTAAAAGTCATATTCATTCAAAATACATACACATATTTTTCATAATTGTTCTCATCCCCTGGGTCAGCAATAGAGTTTAAAATCATCATAAAATTTCATTCTTAATTCCTTTTAATTTATCAGAAGGAAAATAAGGATGGTTATTACCCAATTAAAATGCTCCTGATGCTTTTAAGGTAATGTTATGGGGGTTTTGGAGTTTCTCTGAGGACAATTAAAAACAAAGAGCAGCTGGGTGACTTTAAAGTGGTTTTAAGTGCCTCAGTCCATGGTGATCTTCAGCTGTTCACTTCCCACCTGTTTGTTCTCATATCATCTGCGGCATAAGATGGGGATGACGGGAACATTTTACTCAAGTAAAAGGTGCGGAGCATGTGACTAAAGGTAGTTCGAATCTCTCACTGTCGCAAAGAGCAGGGATTAGGAAAATGGTCCTGCAGAAGCCCGAGATAAGTGAATAAATCTGGAGTTTATTCTGTGGTGTCACTTGCTTTGGGAGACATAAAAGGTGTGCTCTTGGGATGTACGCGTTGTGAAGGGTTTTCTCTGGGTGACTCAGACAGTGCTGGCAGGTGCCTGTACCTCCAAAATGGCTGACTCTGTCACCAAGGCTACAATTTCTTGTGGTTACAATCCACACAAGGAAAGTGCATAGACATCAAAACTGAATTCCGATTCATTGTGAAAGCATTACAAACAAGGCTGGCACTCCTTTTGACACCATCAATTTCTATGTCGTTTCTTCTCTATTTAATCATGATCTTAAATCAGAACTGTACTGAAATCTAAGTTTGATTTCTTCCACTCACTAATTAGAATATCTTCGCTTTTGTGCAGTGCTGGGAACTGAACCCACAGCCTTAGGCACATTAGACAAGCTCTCTATCACTATGCTACACCAGCACCTTGTTTTATCAGAATATCTTAATCTTTTGTATACCCAGTTCTCTGAGAAGAAAGCCCCCAAAGTTCACAAACACGTAAATGTTTACTTAGGAATGAAAACACTCTCGATGAAAGTTTCACCAAGCCAACATGCCATAGGTATGCTCAAGTTTTCAAACAAGGATGAGCTTCCCCAAAAGCACACATGCTTGAGGCTTTGCAGTAGAAACTCAAGGATTAGATAGTGGGTGAGGTGAAGACAAACAGTTAATCAAATATCTGCAAATATTTTTCATGTGTTTGGCTGTAATTTACAAAGAACTTCCTGGGCATTCATATCATTTGGTGAAAATAAACACATCTGTCATTCTTGGAAACATGTCCAAGTTGCCTCTGAATACAGTTTTGTGTGATGACATAGGTGGTTTTTAATATGAAAAATTTTACTAGAAATATGTAATGGGAAGATCCATATCATAAAGATGATGAACTGAGGTATATTCTTAAGGAAATATCATACTAATTTTTTTGAGAACACTCACTGGATGACGGCTTAAGTGAGCTTCACCCAGTTTGGCACATTTGGCACGGTTACCACCTTGAGATTTGGCAGGACTGAGCACTAGCTACTCGGGTTCTCAGAATCCATGGATTTTGTTTGATATATGGTCTCTCATGAAAGCTTACCTCTTTATGGCTTCACCCAGGTGAGTGTATGGCTCCGGGCTTTTCTCCTGGGCTCCCGGATCTACTGGAATGAAGCTTGGAACAGGGTTCTGCAGGCACCAGCTTGCAAAGAAGAGCCCCACAGCCACAAGTGCCGCTACACTTGGGAAAGTTGAGCCAGAAACATGGAGTCGCTTAGTCTTCAAATGAGGAACAGAAACTCAGTGTTCAAGGAGACTAGCCACACAGGTGACAAACTGCTTCACTTCAGACAGGAAATCCCTCCAAACATTGCACTGTAAGGATACAAAATGCCCTACATTCAGGAAAACAGTGCACCACAACCGAGCATCAAGTTTATCCAAGCTTAATGAAGCATGTTGGGTGGGTGTTACTAGTCCTGGTGAACACTGCTCTAAGCAGACAGCAGCCTTTTTCATAGGAAACCCACGTTTTCCCGATTTTTTTTCCAAGTCACTTGAGCTCACATGAGACTGAAATTACTATAAAAAGACTCTCTCTGGGCCAGTTTTCACCCTTCAAATGAGTCTGGTTAAAAATTTTAGTTCTTCCGAACATTTAAGCCACTTCATGAAAGTGTTTTAAAGTCTTCCAACATCAACACCTAAGGATAGCAACCTTGGGAAAGGAGCAGATGGATTAGTCAGGTTTAAAAAGAGTCCCCAGGAGCTCCAGCATCAAGGCATGGGATTCCACAGTTGTTTTTTCCAGCTCAGAAGGCAAAGACTAGGTGGATTTCTTGCCAATTCCCTAAAGTGCTTTTAAGGCTGTGGATGTCAGTATTAAATTTCTGTCTAATTCACTGAGAATAAAGGGAGGGTTTGGGTGGAGGTGGTGAAGGGGGCAGAGAAATGACATATGCTGTTTGCTTACTGCAAACGGAGCAGGAAGGAAATGGAGGAGTGAAAGACAATCCCACCTCAGAACAGAAAAGGTGTCCTGTGTTTACAGTGTCAGAAAGAGAAAATGTAAAAAGAATTGAGAATGGAAAATGTTCCGGGAAACCAAAAAGTGTAGCCCACATTCCACCCTTGTACCAAGTTAAGCCTCTCAGCAAAGTGAGATGCCCCCGATTACAGAGCAAGTCAACTTATTTTGTAGGTGTCTCTGTAAACTGTGTGCAAGCTTCCTAAGGCAGGCACTCGGGGTGAATTATGAACGGAATTAGCTAGCTTGACTTGGAATTTCCTCACTTTTAAACAAGATTTTTATACATTTATATGTATCTTATGGAAGTAACACATGAAATGGACCTTTCCAGAAAACATTCTGCTTTAGAGTGATTTTGCAGTTCATGAAACTTAAATCTGAACTTCTAATGTGGAAAAGGTAATTTTTGCTTGCGGCTTTAAGACTCATCTGGAGAAGTGACGAGCTGGCCACAAGGTTTCTGTCAGAAACTGAAGTAATGATTATACTTTAAAATACAATTTACAAAGCTTGTTTGCTTTTGGAAGCCAATCAGCTCTTATATCCTTAGCAGTATCCACTTTAAAAACAAATAAATTTGAGATTTTGTTATTGTTCAAGATACAATAATCTAGACATAAGACTAAGAAAACCCCAAGTAAAAGTACCTTTAAAATTATCATCTAAAGGATAAATGCTGCACTCCTGATTAATTTCAGCTATTAGCTCCTTTATACCTTTAAATTTATGCTGTGTCAAAATTTTCCTACATGTTTTGATGTCCAAATTGATTTCAACAGCAATTTGTGTGCAAAAAAAGTGAGGCTAGGAACAATGCCATGTTTTAGAGAAAGAGAAATGAACTTGGGTTGTTTTTTACTCCAACAAGGTACATGTTCAAATTTATTCCATGGATATCAAAAGAAGATTAATATAAAATAGTTACCAGCATTTTTAATGCAAAAAGTAAAATAGAACACATTTCAATACCTTTATCATATAGAGGATATAACTAAATATTTCAAGCATTTCAAATAGAAGCCTTAACTGAAACACTCATAAAAACTTCAGAGCAGAAAACACAGTTGGGAAAAGTAATTACTTGCACATTTCAATAGTTGCTGATTTCAGGAATAAAATTTTACAAACTCTTTAATTTCAAGCTCCTCAAACACAGAAGGGCTGAGAAAATCCCTGTTTTCTTTACAACTAAAAAGTATTTACCATCTCGACAGAACTATATGTTACAAAGATGTTTTTAAAATATCTGACTATAGCATCTCTACAGACTGAAAAAAAAATAGTCCCTGTTTGTTTTCACCTTTTTGGGAAAAGGAGGAAGACTGAATGGAGTGCTTTACAACAGGTCCTTATATTCATTTAAGATGTATAAACTTCCAAGTTTCCAAAAACATTTGGGTTCACAATTTGAAGGCTTAGTAATCTTCCTTTCTCCACTGAGCTTCTGGAATGGTGTTGCATTTTTAAGTTTAAAAAAATGGTTTATAGCAATCATGTATCTACCTGGAGAAAGGTAAAATAATAGTTCAGATGTTTTTATGTTTATAAACGTACTTTTTGTAAATAGATTAATTTCGATCTGAAATGTGAGCACAAAACAAAATAGCCCAAGTATAAAGTTTCCTTTTCAGTTTCATAAACATTGAAGATAAACTCAATATGTTTAAATGCAAAAGTGTTTTTCTGAATGATTGAGAACATCCTAAGTAGTAAAACATTTGTTCTGTACTTCCATGAACACACTGGACTCATATTTTAAAAGGCAACACCAACCTATCCCATTCACAATTGCCATCTACGGTGCCACCTGTCCCTTCCCCAAAGGCAGGCACATTGAGTCAAGTGAAATTTTCTTATTTATACCCATTCCCTTACATCCTGCTTTTATTAGCTCTCAAAGCCTTTGATGGCAAATGTCAAACCACATTTAAATTGGCTGGTTTGCTTCTGTAACCCCGCTGTTCCATCGTATTTCGGATTCAATGCAGTGCTTTGCAAATGACAAGAAACTCTCCTGTTAAAACCAACACCTTTCTCACATAACATGAAATTACTAAAAGAACAGGAATACCACACTCTGTAAATGACAGGCTTCAGGCTGGACTTGGTAAGTGAACCTTGTTTAGCAAGACAACCTTGAAGGCTTCTTTTGCCCTTAGGCATTCACTTGTCACTTCACAATCAATTGCTCTGCAACCTGGAAATTTAAAAATACAAAGTGTCCTGGCAACTCCTGCAAGCTCCTTTAAGAAACACTAGTGTCCTGTGTAGTCTTTAACTTACCTTTTCTAAGCGTTAAGTAGGATTTAGAACTACTTTAAAGTTTTTGTGGCAAAAATGTGTCCAATTCTTATATTCAGCTTAAGACACCTCTCAAGGGGGAATGATGCCACAAAACACATCACTGCCCATTCATTTCCCGGTTCACTAACTTCTAATTAGCACGCGCGACAAGGTCTTTCCGTGGAGGCAGCCTGAGCATCATTTTGGGACTGGAAAGCAAGACATGACACGTGGATTCTCTAGAGTTAAAAACACGCATCTTTCATAGGGCACTTTAAACAACTCCTTCCTCCCTGGGTGACACGTATCTTTTCAGATCTCGCACCCTTTTTTACAAACCTGAGCGGGGCGCTTGGGGCGCTAGGGGGGAGGGAGAGGTAGGACTTCTCTTCGCAAAGCTGCGCGGTCCAGCACTTTCCTGTCCATTCGGGTTCCTTCCGAGCAGCGCAGCGTGGAGAGGAGAGGAAGGCGCACTGACTTTCCACGACGGGCTCCGGGGAGACCCTGGAGCGTGGGCCGGGTCGAGAAGGAGCCCGGGTCCCGCAGCTCTCCAGGACCCCCGCACCTGTCAGCGACCCAGAGCTTGGCGCTCGGGTTCGAGCCTCGGGAGAATCAGGAGGCGGGGAGGAGGGTCCCCGGGCAGCGGACCACTCTGAGCTCAGGAGATGGGGCTGGACACAGATGTCGCTTCCTTCCGAGCCTCGGGGAAACGCACTTGACCTGCCAGGGGCCCGTCACCGCTGCCACCCGTGCGTCCCGGTGTCCCCGGAGCTGGACGTGGCTTCGCCGGTTCTCCGGCCTCTGCGGCGGACCACCGGCCCCGGGGCGCACGCCTGGGCGAGCCACCCAGGCCCGGAGGTTGAGCTTGGGGTGCCCTGGGCTCGCGATCGGAAAGCGGGCGCCGAGCCCTGCCTGCGGCAAAGCTCGACCCGAACTTCATTTTCTTTCGATTTGGGGAAAATGTCACGGGCGGCGGGCGGGGGTGGGGGGCGCCCGGTAAGTAGGGTTTGGAGGGGCGGCGGCGGCGGCGGGCGCGGGGCTCCCTGCCGGGATTCCCGGTCTCGCAGCGCGCTCTAGCGGACGCCCTGCCCCGCGCGGCTCCCCGCGGACTCCCCGCGCGCGCTCATTACCCTCTGCGATATATTATTTCTTGCAAAGTATTGACAATGTGTGAGCCTCCTGTAACCCCGGAGCTCTTGTCTGTAATCAGCACATTTATTCCCATTTAGGGGGGAAAAATCCGAATTAAATCCCCGTGACCCTGATTGGGTTACAGTGTCATTTTCCCTGGATCCTCTTTTAAATCCACTCCACACTGCTTCTCTGTCTATTACATGCTAATTTAATTTTACTGTGGACGATATTTTCAGCATTTGCTGAGGACAGTAAATTTTGTAGTTTATGTTATTTCACTTTTTATGACTTTTTAACACTTAATAAAATTTTATTAGAGCACTTTTGTGTTTACAAGGCCACAAAACTCTTGGCAGGTTGTCAGAAGTCCTTTTTATTATGATCCTACTGATATACTGCGAGTAATGAAATAATCATGTCCAGAAATGTATCAAAGGCCAGAGGGATTATCCCACTTAATAGCTCCACAGATGCGCCCAGAAGGATGCGGCCACGCGGCGGGCGGGCGGGCGGGCGGGACGGGCTGGGGGAAGGAGGCAGCCCCCGCTCCCCTAAACCGCTCCATTCAGGGTCATGTGACTTTCCGCGGTCTCAATAAAAAAAAAGAATTTATTCTATTGCAAAATGTGCTTTTCTTTTTATTCTCCTTGTGTGGGCATTTAAGGCTGTTGTCTTGGCAGTGGGCTGGGCGGCGTATGCGTGGCAGTCGCTCCTCTCGTCTCTTAGAGTCCTTTGGTGTCAGCAGCCGGCGGTGACATTGGTGTTGAGTGTGCTGTGTCTCTAGCTCACACTGAAGCCACTGGGAGGGACCCAGGAGGCCACGGGGTGTTGAAGGTCTGTAATCTTGGGCAAACAACGTCTTCTGCTGTTGCTTTTTGATCTCATTTTGTTTTGCAAATCAAGGGAGTTTGACTTAAGGGCTCTGCTGTACCCTGTACCAGAGAGCCACAGTATGGCTTCTAGTTTCTCGTTTTTCATGCTTTAAATGTCTGGGGAGTAAGAGTTGCTCCGAGAGGTAGAGAGAACTATCGGAGCTTTTCTTTCTTCTAAAAGTCCATTTTCCTTTTCTTTTAAATAGATAGCTGATGATCACTTGACTCACCAGTGTTAAGTTCATTCTTCTGCAAAAGAAGGCCTTTATACTTCTTGACCCTGAAAGCAAGGTGGGTGGCTTTGCTTTGTAATTAAGTTTTCTGTCTCTGCTTCATATTTTTCTCTCTGTTATTTCCTAAATAGTGTGCCAAAGTGATAAAAGAGATGAAGGATGGACTCGTAACTGGAGTGATTGTGAAATGGCTGTTGCTATGCCCATAACACGTGCTCTTCTAAACTTCCATGTTGAAGGACTTTGGCACTGGTTTTCAAAAGCGTGCACACACCATATGTGCGTGTGCGTGTGCACATGTGCGTGTGTTGGTCCAACACATCTCATTGGGATTTTGTAGTCTGTCACTGTTTAACATGATCCTTGGGAAGCTTGTGCCCTTTCCTTGGATTGCCTCCATTGTGCACACACACACACACACACACACACACACGTATGTGTGTGTGTGTGTGTGTGTGTGTGTGTGTTCATAGCTCTCCCATTTGGACATGCACAAGTTTATTTCCGAGGGCTCTTAGAGTTCAACTTCAAGAGAGAAATTTCATTTTTTGCATGTTGTTTGCTAACCATGAAGTACCTGGTCTCTCTCTAATGTGTGCCTGTGAGGCCTCTGTTCTGAAGGGAGCACAAGGAAGGATTATAGCCATCCTTCAACAAATTGATGTGCTGAGACTATTCCAGCAGTCATTTCTCTTTTTTATGATGTTTTCTATTTGCACATGAGGTAGGTTCCCCCCCCCCCTTTCAAGTTACTTCTCTAACCGTGGAAGGATTCAGAAAGAGAGTTATGTTAGTTCTGACTAAACATTCCTTTTCCATCCTGCTTTCACTGGTAGTTTGTGGTCTTTGCATTGTGTGGCAAGAAGCAGCAACAAGAATTCAGATTGTATCCTTCCAAATTTCACAGGGTTTTAAGTAAGAGGATTTATGCACAAGTGTGGGATCAAGAGGAACCATTAATTTTCATTCTGTAAAGTGACAGCTCAATTTTATAAGTAGTTTGTGTCCAGGACAATGTAAATGATACTTCAAAGGCTGGAGAAGCTTCCAGGCTAAAAGTCTGCTTTATGAGAGGATGAAGGAGACCTCCCCTGTGGAAAATATCTTCCATGCACTGAAGTGTCTGTAACTCTTGATCTAAAGCAAGAGAGAGTGTACTGGGAATATGGCTCTGATGACACTATTTGGCAAGTGGGGTCTGACTACTGTCCACAGGGCACTGCAGCCCCTTTGAAAGTCTTTGGTTCTGAGAGGAAACACTGAACTCCAGTCCTTCCATCCAGGTACTCCATCTTCATAAGAAGGAGACACAGAAGAGTCCCAGCATCTGGCTAGCTGGCATTTGAGAGCAGGTGGCTTTGGGCTCCCAGGGCAGCCCTGGAGAGCCCTGCTCAGTTCTCATTGCATTCCACTGTGCATTCTCTATGTGGCCTTGGGTAAATCAGCTGGCCTCTTTGGGCCTAGTTCCTTTCATCTGAAAGTGGGACTGATGTTAGTAGCTCCCTCCTTGTTTTGCTGAAGGGTAAAGTTCATTCCTATGGAATGCTTGGAACACAGGAACCCTGAATGCACCAGAAAGCAAACCCCAGGAGGAATGGGCTCCCCATCCCTCTGCAGGAATGTAGCCCCACAGTGGGTACACAGAGCAAGTCCACAGGTATTTGTTGAGTGCTGTTTCGCTGGATGTCCTAGTGGGGAAGGCAATGGTTACCAGGGCACTAAATGAGGCAGCATGGGCCTCACATGTGGACTTGACTCTACTGAGAATGGACAGCATTCTTAGATGGGTTGGGTCCAACTGCACTTTTTATTTTCTGTGGATTTCTGTGTGGTCTCCTCAATTACTAATTGGGTTAGAAGCGTTTTGGGTTTTGAGAGTCTAAAGCTTTTCTGAGCCTTCCTCCTGCTGATTTATGCATAAGTATCAGTGTTGGGTAAGACAATGTAGCATGGTGTTCCCACCAGAGAGCTGAGTCACAATCTATCATGGAGCTCACACCAGAGTGCTGAGTCACAATCTAACATGGAGCTCACACCAGAGTACTGAGTCACAGTCTATTGTGGTGTTCACACCAGAGCACTGAGTCACAATCTAACATGGTCCTCACACCAGAGCCCTGGGTCACAATGTAACATGGTGCTCACACCAGAGTGCTGAGTCACAATCTATCATGGTGCTCACACCAGAGCGCTGAGTCATAGTCTATCATGGAGCTCACACCAGAGTGCTGAGTCACAATCTATCATGGCGCTCACACCAGAGTGCTGAGTCACAATCTATCATGGCGCTCACACCAGAGTGCTGAGTCACAATCTATCATGGCGCTCACACCAGAGTGCTGAGTCACAATGTAGCATGGTGCTCACACCAGAGTGCTGAGTCACAATCTAACATGGTGCTCACACCAGAGTGCTGAGTCATAATGTAGCATGGTTCTCACACCAGAGTGCTGAGTCACAATCTATCATGGTTCTCACACCAGAGCACTGAGTCACAATCTATCATGGCGCTTACACCACCACAGTGCTGAGTCACAATGTAGCATGGTGCTCACACCAGAGTGCTGAGTCATAATGTAGCATGGTTCTCACACCAGAGTGCTGAGTCACAATCTATCATGGTTCTCACACCAGAGCACTGAGTCACAATCTATCATGGCGCTTACACCACCACAGTGCTGAGTCACAATGTAGCATGGTGCTCACACCAGAGTGCTGAGTCACAATCTAACATGGTGCTCACACCAGAGTGCTGAGTCACAATGTAGCATGGTTCTCACACCAGAGCACTGAGTCACAATCTATCATGGCGCTTACACCACAGTGCTAAGTCACAATGTAGCATGGTGCTCACACCAGAGTGCTGAGTCACAATGCAGCATGGTCCTCACATTGGAGCACTGAGTCACAATCTAGTGTTCAGGACACAGTAGTTGTATACATTGTGTCACTTCATCTTCACATTGACCTTCTTTATAGGCATTGCCACAATTCCCACTTGATGGGTAAGAAATATGAAGCTCAGAGAAGTCAAGTAATTGTCTCAAGGCCACAAAGCGAGTAAAATGACAGATCTGGGGTTTAGCCAGGTCTATGGAAATGAAAAGCAGTTAGAACTACACTACACCACCCTCCAATATATCAGGTTCCTAGTGTTTCATTTATAAGTATGATGCAAAGCCAATGAAATGGGATGGTGAAGGCTAGGACCCAGGCTCGTCATTCCTGAACCTCCAAGGCTGGGCTCTGGAGGCAGGTGAGGCCCAGGCTTGCCTCCCAGGGCCTTGTCCTCATTTCTGAGGAGAAGTCCCAGGTACTTTTCCTTCCCTTTGAAAACCATGATGAAAGCTGGATTTACTTCAGCTAGTTTTCAACCATGCAGTGGACACACCTGTGTAGTGACTAAAAAAACTAAGAAACTGGAACTCACACACGTGGACGCAGAGCGGTTTTCAGCTTTTTTGTGTGTGTAGTGTGGATGCGTGTGTTCATGTGTAGTATGCATACACTTGGGTTGCGTGCGAAGGCCAAAGGTCAATACTGGGTGTCTTCTTCCTCAGTCCCTCTCCAACTCCCTGCATCTCAGTGCCTCTGGGGTCCCCGCCTCTGCCTGCCCAGCACTGGGGTTCTAGTTGAGCCTGCTGGGGATCAGAACTCAGGTCCTCACGTCTGTACACAAGTGCAGCACTGACTGACCTCCAGCCCTAGTTTTTTAAATGAACCTAGAGAGTTCCTTGGAAACCTCCAAGAGAGTTGTTCAGCCAAGAAGCGTGGTGGGTGTTCTGACTGGTTCAGGGAGTAAAGAACAACCAGAGGAAGAAAGCCTTGAAGCGAACACAGGGGCTTTTAGCCAGGCAGCAGAATCATCCAGAAACCACACAGCTCAGACTTCTGCCCAAACCATGCGGCTAATTGCACCTTCTGGAAATAAGTGTGCACAGGGTCCAAAGAGGAAGCTGCAGGACCCGTGCATTTTCCCAGTCACGGTCAACAAGCTCTTAGTAAAGAATTCATGGAGGGCTAGACTTCTTGAGTGAAGCTGCCTAGATGAAAGCCTGTAGCGCCCATGTGGTCATATATCCTGTCCACTTCCCAAAAAGGAAGGGCTCTGCTGGCTGTGCAGTGACACTCTGCCACAGCCAAGTGGCAGGAATTCCTCATTGGGTGGTCTGCTGGAAGGGAGGGAGGAAAAGGGGAGGAAATGAGGGCTACTTCCCAGGCTCTCAGGATTGCGTGGGGCCCAGGCTCTCTGCAGGAATCCCAAAGCAGCAGTCTGAGCCCTGGTACCCAGGGCAGCAGCCGACTTTGGTGGCCTTGCCCAGGTTGCCTGTCCTCTGAAACATGGGACTGTGGGCACTTCATCCAGCCTTTCTGCCTCATCTCCTAGCTTTCTTTTTGACAGGGAAAAATAATTAGACTCTTAAGTCTATGAGGTTTGAGGAATTAAGGATATATTTAAAGTTAATTTTGAACTCCTCATTCTGAAGTCTCAGTGATTCTTTTTAATAGTGAGAAAATTATTTTCTTGATAAACAATTGATAGGAAAAAGAGAAAACTCGAAATGCGGCGTCAACTGTAAATTCAGTCTGAGCTTAGAAATCTCTAGAAAGAAGGGAAAGGGAATCGATTCTCAGTCCATATTACAACCAACAGGATTTTAAAGCATCACAACTTTTCAGGGTCTTGAGCCATTTCCTCCAGACCTGGCTTGTCTTTCTACATCCGTGAATTTTCCAAGTTGAAGTTTATTGCCACAGCAGGTTTTGAATGATAGTACATCTCTTTAAAATAGGTCTGAGTGCTTTGTGATTATTTGATGGAAAGAATGTATGTTTTCCCTTTTTATGTATCTTTCAAACCAACTGCTCTGATAGAAAATCTTTTAAAAATGTATTCATCCTTTTTAGGCTAAGCGCAAATGTTTCTTCCCATGAAAATCATGAATGATGGCTGAAAAGATGTTATGAATGAAAGGTTATCTCATCTCTCATCTAGGCAGCTAGCCTGCAGATTAGACCTTAGTCCTCAAAGTTTCAGAATCTGGAATGAACACAGTGATCTGAAAGGCCAAAATGCAGAGCCATGCCCAACAAAGCAGAAAGTGCAGCCCACTCCTAGGACAGGAAGCCACTGGAAGCCAGTTGCTAGGAGACAGTTGTCTTTCTCTGGCAGCAGGAAGATGTCCTTGAGCATGGCTTCCCCTGCGGTTGGCTTTGGACAAGCCGTGAATCAGGCTGTCCTTCCGAGCGAGCGCTGTCCTCTCAGCAGAGCAATGCAAAATAGAGCTGCCATAGAGGGCCATGGTGGGTCCCCTTCCCCGGGAAAGCATCTTGCACCTACAGAGCTTTGCACATGCAGCCTTCTGAAACCAACAAGCATTTCATATGTCTGCCTGTATGTTAGTGAAAAAAAGAGGAATAAGATAACAGTAATTTAAAGGGATTTCACAGGGTAAAGGGCCAACTGAGCTGGAAGATTCGCTTAGGAAACAATGGCTTGCTGGGGAACACCATGTCTGCAGCTCTCTGAGAGCGACTGGAAACTGATCAACTTGCTTTTTGTTTGTTTTTCCTGTTCTTTTTTCTTTCTTCTGCACAAGCACCCCCAGCATCCAGAACAGTGCCTGAAGAAGAGCTTCTGCCCAGGGTTCAAGGGCTGGGGGTTTCAGGAGAAGGAAGGTTCTAGAAATGAGTGACAGGGGCTTGGGTCACAGTTGGTGTTCTAGAGAAAATCCGGATGAGAGAAGGTAAGTGAAGTAGACTGTTCCAGTCAGGAAGGCTCTCAAAAACAAATCAGAAATTGGTTTTAAAAATTAGGGAGCTACGATGAGACTCTAAGTCTGGATGAGATCAAAGTTTTATGGTTGACAAATGCTCCTTCAAATGTATTATCTCTTAAATATGTGCAGTTTATTACATGTCAATTAGAACTCCATAAAGCTGTTAAAAAATACACGATCTCATTAGATGTTCAATATTTGGTGAAATGGACCTTATCATTATTTGATTTTTACAGATGAGGAAACTGAGACTCAAAAAGGTTGTTGGCTTACCTGAATTCATATATTTCAGATAACAAGCAAAGACTTCAGGCCTTCTGCCTCTATGAAGTTCATTAGCTCCTTCCTGAAAGCAGCCCTCTACTGAGGAACTTGGGGTGGAGCCCAGAGGCCAGCTGGGAGGCAGTGGCAGACGGCTGAGGGCTGTGGGAAAACATAGAAAGTCTTTTTCCCTTCTTTTTCCTCTTTGCTTTCTTATTTATGTACCTGCCCCCATTCTCTCTCTCTCTCTCTCTCTCTCTCTCTCTCTCTCTCTCTCTCTCTCTCTCTGTATTCATATGGACTGAACTTCATGTCGTAAGCATACTAGGCAAGCACTCTAACAATTTTTTGTTTTTATTCGTAGATGGCCTTGAACTCACTGTTCAGCCCAGGCCAGCCTTAGCTTCCTGAGTACTGAGATTACAAACCTACACCGCCAGGCCTGGCTTCCTCCCCACCTCATCTTGTTCCTTGCCAGTGTCTTACCTGAATGACATTCCTGCTCAGCACTAGACATGTGGCTGAGCTTTCCACTTGTGGCTGCTTCTTGGAAAAGTCCGATTAGAAAAGAGAACACAAAGAATGAGATATGTAGTCCATAAAATACCATTGAGGTTTGGACACCAAATGAGAACATTGCATTTACACATGCATTGCAAAGAGCGGCTGAGTGGTCCCCCAGATCTGCTTCCTAAACACTCACCACATACATCAGCTAGGTAAGCCAGGAATCTCCTTGGGCCTAAGTTTCCTCATCTGAAAAATTGGAATGAGGATAAGGTTCATTTCATTCCCTGTTGGTAATCACTTTGACTTTCACACCTAATGACCTCCAGGGCAGCCACAAGAGCCTTGAATGTTTAGTGCTGTGGATCTGGAGATCCATGGGGAGGAAGCTGGTGTACACATTCCACCATTTGCTAGATGTTGCTAGTACCATGTTGTTATTTAACCTTTGTGAGCCTCAGTTTCCTGATCTGTCAAAGGGGAGAAATGAGATATTTAATAATTGCCTTAACAGCTAAATAACAGACCCATATAAGGTACAGAACACCATCTAGACATCTCTCGGTGCTCAGCACAAGAGCAGGGCTGCCGGTCTCCTGAGCAGCAGTGTTACCTGAAACACTGGAGAAGGGCAGCTGGCCTTGGAGCATCTATTCATAATGCCACGTCTTCACTAATTACTTCTTCCCTCACACTTCTGTGGCCAGTCTTTTCTGCCAACTCAAGCGTGTAGAGCTATTGAGCAGATGACACGGAAGTTTAAGGCAGTGTTTGTTGAGTGAACATATGAATACCACCCATCTAAAGCTACACATCTTCCATGGATTCCTGGGAAGAGTTTGTTTTACGAGGGTTGGTATGAAGTGTTGGAGGGAGACAGCGTGATCCCTAGGGTTTGGGACTAGGAACCCATCATCCTTAGCATTTAAAATTTCCCTTTCACTGTACTGAAAAAAAAAAAAACACTAACTGGAGAGGAAAATCTAGTCACTACTTCTCTTGTGGAAACCATTTGGGTTGGTGGTTGTTTTTTTTCCCTCTGATTCCCTCCTTTCACCTCCCACTGGTCTGGTTAGACAGACTCATAGTTCCCCATCATCCAGCTTTACCTGGCAGGGCTTTGGTGACAGAGCCCCTGTTCAGTGTTCTCTTTGTCCCCAAGGCTCTGTCAAGGTGCTCTGGAGAGAGTACATTTGACAATCTCCAGGCCCCTCCATGAAGTCTTGCTGGTCCTAATGGATGTGTCACCACTGAGCCCATTTATACCTAGGGTATAGAAAGTGTGCAATGTTGGCACGCAGTAGCTGGATACATGGTGAATGGGAATAGAATTAAGGTAAATAAGCAGTAGGGAAACCTTCCAGATGGAAAGATGTTTTGAGCAGCAAGACATCTTCCCAGGGGCACTGTACAAGCACTTGGAAACAAGAGCTCTCTTCTTAAAAGTAGATTCAGTCTTTTAGTTATTCTTTGGAGAGTTAAAAAAAAAACAACTTTTTTCCCCTGCCATGTATTATTAGGTCCATATTTTCCTTTATTACCAGAGGCTCTTCTTCCAGATCCTGCCAAAAATGCTGGTGCTAATTGTGATCTTTAATAGGTTAACACATTCTGGAGAATTTCACTCACTTCAGAGCCTCAATGTGAGGCTCAGAGAGTCAGGCCAGACGATTGCCAGACCTTGGTGAGGCCAGAAACCACCACAAGGTTTATCTTGGGACATCACTCCTTGGATTCAGGATTCTAATTTCTTTGAATGTGCTCAGGAAGCAGAAATTTGCCCATCCATTCATCTACCCATTCATCTTGCAATCCATCCATTCAGCCACCACTTTACCACACGGGTTTGCATTCTCTCTTCTGATGACTTTATCCCCAAACCTAGTGAAGGCTTGGCATAGGGAGCCACTGAAGGAACATTTGTTCAGTGGCTGCATAAACAGTTATCAGCTGCTTGCTGTGTGCTGGATCAGGAGGCAGTAAGATGATATAACAGAGCTCCTTATTTTATTTTTTATTTTTTGGTGGTGGTGGTGGTGTGTGTGATGTTGTATGTGTGGTATGTTCATAGATGTATGGGACTCTATGTACATACACATGTGTATGGGGACTAGAGGTCAAGGTCAGGTGCTTTCCTCATCACTGTCCACCTTATTTTTTGAGACACGGTCTTTCACTGAATCTGGAGTTCACCATTTTAGCTAGAATAGCTGGCCAGCAAGCCAGAAAGATTCTCCTGTCTCCATGTCCCCAGCACTGGGGTTACAGGCAAAGTCTGCAGAGGTCAGCTTTTACATGGGTGCTGGGAATCCAAACTCAGGCCACCATCTTTGCACAGCAAGCAAGCACTGACAGAGCCATCTCTGCTGCCTGGTGCCTCCTGTCTACTTTCTTGGTGCGCACAAGTGTTTTCCAGGCTGGCTTTCTAATCATCTAAAAAACAATAGATGTCGGGTTGGCTCAAACACATTTTATATTCAGTTGACTGGGTGATTCACACACTGACTATGTGCTACCCTAAAACAGATGCCCAGGCCCCTTCCGAGAGAAACAAGAATGCTAAGAAAAAGGCCAGGTTCTCCTCAGACTGCCTCTGATCACGTCTTCCTGAATTGCACACCACCTCCAGCCACTAATGGTTGTAAGAGACTTTGGGGACACTAATGCTAATGTGCTGCTTCCTACAGGTCTTGTTAGTTTCTAAAACCATCTGCAAGAAGTTATTGTGTTTGGCTTTCTTAAGCCATATTTCTCAAGCACGACATTTAATTAGTGCTTGTTAAGATGTTTCCAGGCTATGGCTGCTTCTCTAACCCCTGCTGTTTCTTCCTGATCAGCATATTTTCTGGAAATGTTGCTTCCAGGAAAGGGCATAAGAAACTTCTGTTTGAAGAGTCGTTATGTGTGTCCACGTGAAACATCGTCTTGAGTGGCAACTGAGGGGACCAGACCATCAGCCCAGCTGTGCAGAAAGGGCTCTATTCACAGCAGCTACTTTGAAAGGCCCCATGTTTAACATTTCTTAAAGAAAGTGGAGACCTCAAAAATGGATTTGGAACCAAATTACAAGTTACAGGAGTTCACACTGGGTCCCCAAGAAGAATGTCATCCCCCCAAAAAAATAGTTGAAATATTAAGTCTAAGAACCTTTGCAAAAACTTCATTTAAGAGTTTGCCTTAAAGCACCCAGTTTTAAATTATTCTGAGATATTAATGAAACGTGAAAAATAGTTTTCTGGTATGAAGAAAAGCATCAATTCTCACAAAGTGAATAAATTTATCAACCATAGAGCTATTACTTTGGAAAATATCTAATATCATAAAATTAATTAAAATTTAAAATGGCTTCACAAAATATAGCATTGTTATCGAGTTTTCCTTGTTTTTGTTTGTTTGTTTGTTTTTTTCAAGGTAGGGTCTCACTCTAGCCCAGGCTGGTCTCAAACTCACAGCATTCCTCCTACCTCTGGCTTCCCAATGCTGGGATTAAAGGTGTTCACCAGCAGTTTTCCTCAAAAATTTTTAGTGGAGATTTACAGTAGAATGGTTTGATACTTGGACTAGCTTATGAATCACAAATACACGTTAAGTGTGGTTTTGCAAAAGAAAAGCACTTCATATAGGAGCTACAAAGGTAATACATGAAGGAACCTGCAGCTAGATGCGTCAAGAAATATTACAGAAAGAACTGATCTTTCTCCAGCACTCATAGTTACGAACAAAACAGTTCATGCTGGCCTTTGCTTTAATGACAATGATAGTCTCCATTATCTTTGAACTTCAAGGTTACTTTAAGGCAAACCTTGATTAAGAAGGAAGAACAATAAAGGTAATACAGAGTTAGCCAGGTGATTAAATCTCCACCAGGTACTTTCTATTGGAATCTCATTTGCCTCCATAATCTAAACACTTCAGTGTGTTAAAGGCTTAGGTGATGGATTAGCGTTTGGCACTGGGTGTCAAAACATCTCCTGTGGGGACCTCAACCACTAACAAGCTTTTGTTTGTGAGGAGGGGTGGGGGGGAGGCCAGGGGAGCAGGGATCTGATTGGCCAGCTCTTGACATCGGAAATCTTTATCAATCACAGAACTTCTTTGACTTATGCTGAGGGCTTGTGACACTGCTGTTTATCTGTCTATCATTTCTTGGACTCGCTGTTTAGATGGAAAGGTCTCGGGACCCTCTGTGATCTTTCTGGCTAGTTGCATTCACCCAGTCAGACATCTGGCTGTCAGTAATAATTGCATCCCTGCTGTCCCAGTTGTCAGAGACCCTTGGTCCCCTTTGAACGAACTACTGTGACGCACGGAGGTTTCAGCCCATGAATGTGGAGACTGAGCCCCTTCCTGGCTTTGGTCCGCTTGGAAGCAAGATTTATGAGATGAAGAGGGGCGTCCACTCTGCTCCAAGGGTGGCTGCTTTCGTCAGCATCGGGTTTAATGATACAGCGGTTTCCTCTGCTGCCTGGTCGGCTCCTTCTTTGAACATGGAGAGAAATAGTGGCATCTGAAATAAACTTCATGGTGTTGCCATGTTTACTGTTTCCTGTTGTCTTTGCCTGAAAGTTTTTCAACAAAAATTAAGGTTGGGCATCAAAACATTTGGGGCAGAGGATGAAAGGAGATGTCATTATGCTTCTGTGTCAGGTTAATGTGCTCACCTTTGATTTAAGCACTATGGACTGAGGACAGGATATGATACCAATTAAAAACACAAAACTTAATTTTTGGACTAAGCAGTCACTTAATCCTTCTTCTGGTATCTGGTTGGGGGTTACTGACACAACATTTATTTCTCAGCCACAATCCTAAATTGATTAGGTTGGCTTTGTTCAAGGCACACAGTGCAAATACCAGTTCATCTAAAAGCCTAGAGATGTCCCCAAATTATAAAGCAGCTATAATAAAGGAATATATTCCTACCTGATAACTCAGATAAATTCACATGAATCCTGGGCCTACTTATCTTGGTTGGAGGCAAATTTTTATCTAATATTTAAAAATTATAAACAAATCTGTTCATTTTATCTCAAAAATTACAATGGGAAAAATTCTGACTTAAAACCCCTTCTCAGCTTTAAGTTTAAGGTGCATTTCTCTCTATGATTTCAATTTTCACTGAAATCTAGTTTAGATAGTAGCCCCAAAAGAATGCATTGTTGAAAAAGATGTAATGTATCAAGGTAGCATATTGAAATTATAAAAGTAAGTGCTAATATTTAATTTTAATGCAACGTAATTAAAAATGAAGGCGTGCAAATCTATTGACACCTTGTTGAACTCTCGTTAAGGATCCTATGGAAGCAGTATTGGGGGTTTCAGCTCAGCCTCTGGTGGTCTACATATTGTCACAGATTGCTGGTGGCTCCACCAGGGCTACTTCTCATCTGCAGACATTAGCCTTTTAGTATTCTGTCTGGAAGTGGAGAGCACGGGTGAGGAGGCCTGCTTTAGTCTGCTTAGTGTGTGCTTGGAAGTCAAATTAAAAATGTGAAGATGGGCTGGAGGGATGGCTCAGCAGTTGGGGCGCTTGCCTCCAGTGCCTAGGGCCCTGGGTTCGGTTCCCCAGGGCCCACATGGGCGGACCCACAGGATGGTATCCCTGGTTCTCTCTCTCTCTCTCTCTCTCTCTCTCTCTCTCTCTCTCTCTCTCTCTCTCTCTCTCTCTCCTTGAAGATGAATAGATAAAATATTTTTTAAAAATGTGAAGACACTCTTGTGTTCATGAGTTCAAATTTCCTCCTCCCATAGCGTACTAGGCCCAAGTCATTACCTTTGAAACACAAATGTCACTCGGGACTTCTGTCCCAAGTGGAAAATTCCAAAGACTGCAGTCTTCCTAGACACGATCTTTCTCATTTCCCGCGTGCACTTGGTTAGCTCCTAGCCATATCCACGAGGAATCGTCGGAGTCTGGAAAACTGCAGAAAAATGAGAATTTCCACACTTGGAAAGAGCCGTGGCAGCATTTGTAGTGATTGAGAACAGGAGCAGCAGCCTGAGAGGGACAGCTCGGTCCGCTTTCTTTCCCCTGGTAAAAAATTGTGTGGTGTGTGTGTGTGCGTGAGTGTGTGTATGTGTGTGTGCGGTGTGTGTGTGTGTGTGTGTGGTGTGTGTGTGGCATGTGTGAT
>PVHP010006146.1:0-39847 GCA_004024765.1 Zapus hudsonius
CTGGGATTCTGGCATTTCTTTTGCATATCTATCCCTAGTATTTTGCATCCAATTTGAAACACCTTAGGGCTAGACCCCAGAAGGCCAGGCCAAAGTGACACTTCCTCCAGCCAGAAGGCTGAAGACAATTCACAATTATATTAAATTCTATTGGGGGACACTTACTCAAAACTACCACACCTGCCATTAGCTCATGACCAGAATGCTGAAAAATTATGTAGAAGGGTTGGAGGTAAAAATCTATCACAGTCTAATAGGCAATCTTTCGAGGTTTTAATAGAAGTTTTTAGAAGGTTAATAACAATGCAAAAATTGGATGTTTCACTATAACTATGTTTAGAGTTTGGGTGTAGATATCTGGAAGAATACTTCATTAGCACGCAAAGAGGGCCCTGGGTTTGATCGTCAGCCATTCATAAACAAGATATGGTGGTGTATACCTGTAAAGACAGGGGATCAGAAGTTTAAGGTCACACTCAGCTACATACAGAAATTAAGACCAGTCTGAACTAGAAATTCTGGAAGGAGAGAATGTGAGAGAGAGAGAGAGAGAGAGAGAGAGAGAGAGAGAGAGAGAGAGAGAGAGACTGAGAGATAGTGAGACAGAGTTTGTTTAGTAAATATTTAAGTGACTGAATTTTCACAAATATGTAACAAAAAGTTGGTGCTCATTTCCATTCTTCTTGACTTTGAAATGGTGTGTGTTCACCTTGAATGTAGTAATTTCATAAAGGTTTGCTTTTGTTATAGAAGAATTGTGCAAATCTGAGAAAAGGCATAGATTGCCTACTTCAGTGTTCTGTTCCTCTATAGTGGCTGGGTACTATGTGACAGCATAAAGTAGTTTCTCATGTTTAGCAATTACTAAGTTAAACCCAAACTTTGGGTTTCTAAATTTATTCTCAATTGGAAAAAAGAATATTTTCATTTTTTCAACAGGACTTAAAATGCTCAAACAGTTGCAAAGAACTCTTGGAAGGAACATTTTAATGAGCCAAATGTAAATACATGTAAATAAATTAAACCCACACAAATTAACTTTCCATATAACCACTTACAATTAAGAGAAAAAAACAATATCTGACAGTAGAAATTTGAATTTTGCTTAGCTTTAGCCAGCCAAGAGAAACAAATCATGTTCAAGCTTATTCTGAATCTATTATGTGGAAATGAAGATTATTACTACAATTCCAAGGCTTCCCCTGGCAAGGAAGCTCCCAGAAATGAAGACAAACCTGATCACAATAGTAACCTGTGAGCCCACACTTTATGTCCTTGCCTTAAATAAATTTATCAGCCAATAAGAGGATAAGTTTACCTCAAGACAGGTAAACCTGTGAGTCTACCCTGCCTCCTCCAAAACACTACGATATAGCCTGGACAATTTCAGGTATTTCAGACCTAGGCAACTCCCTCATCAATTGTAAGTCTCAGTCTGTTCTTTGCGTTTATCTTAACACATGCTGATTTTTCACAAAATACATATCTTTAAGGTCCTTCCTATGGACTTTTACTAGACATCCACTTTACTTTCTCTGCTTGTCCATAAAACTCCCAAAAGCCTCCTTCTCACTTCTTTTTGACTGCAGATTACATCAAGAGATTATTGTTCTGTGAGTTTAGCTCAATGGCATAACATTTGTTTGGCATGCATGAGACTGAGTTTGATCCAGCATGGCAAGAAACAACACACACACACACACACACACACACACACACACAAGCTACAATGAAAAACTATTTATGTAACAGTCACATTGTGTTAGGGTGTTAGTATAAGTATAAGTATAAGTAATCTAGAGTATAAGTAATCTAGAGATGATTTAAAGTATTTGAGTTATGTGCAAATAGACCATTTTTACTCCAACATTTCTCAGGAGGCTGTGGCATTGCTTTGAGTTCAAGGCTAGCCTAGACTACATAGTAAACTCAAGGCCAATGTTGAATATATAGTGAAACCCTATCTCAAAAAATACAAAAAATTCATAAATAACGTCTTCATAAATATCAGTTCTTCACAGTAGTTTTTACACATTTTAAACAAAGGAAGTACTGAGAAACACACAGAGGGCTCCCTCTTTTTTATTTCTCTTAGGTTTTAATTTTAAATATACAGTCATAAAGTTAAATAGGTACTAGTAAGGTATGTTTTCATACAATTGTTGTTTCCCTTTCCCCTACCTCTTTTCCTCCTCTCCCTGTAATCCCCACTGTCACCCCGTCTCCATGACTCTCACTTTTATGCAATATGACCATTCGTCTTTTACCTGTTCTTCCACACCTCTTGCCCTCTCTTGGTCTCCTATCTATTCTCAAGGCAAGGCTCTTAATACCTCTTAATACCAAGAGCTCTGGGTCACTATTGTGGGTGGGGTCTAACAAGTTTCCAAAAGGAATGACAGCACTTAGCAGGCAATCATAGCCTTTATTTGCTAGACAACTTTGTGACTCCATCTGCCCTTTGGACAGCTAGCTGGCTCTAGAGAATCCAACCCAGAAAACTATGTAAATTCTTGACTCAATCTTCCCTTTTTCTAGCCCAGACATCTCCTTTCATTACAGTGTAAGTTGTCCTCTTGGTCCCTTTTGTAGCTGTCCTATGAAGCATGAGTCAGGATGGGAATAAGGTGCTTTTCCTGTTATTGTCCATCAAGTATCTGTGAGCTAATGAATGCTTAGGAGTCCTCCTGACATTCAATATGTCTTTTTCAATAAAATATTCTTTACGCTTTAATGGTATATGTCTCTCTTCTCAATTTGCAATTTTTTTGCATAAAAATCACCCCTTCAGATGTTTTACATATACAATGACTCCCTTTTGTCTGTTTATTCATTGTCATTCAGAACAAGTTAAGTTCCTACAAGTGCTTAGTGAGACCCTGTTACAAGACACAAAAATTAATACAGAGACATAATCCCATAGCATTTAAAATCCTTGATGATATGAAATCAGTCTATAATTTTAGGCTTCCTCTTCCTCTTTCACTAGTGTAAAGAGGCTAATATGCAAGCACATATTATAAGCTAGGTACCATCTATATTAATTTTCATAGTTTTAAAAACTTGATAATGCTGTATGGGGTATGCATGATGATATCAACTTCTGATTTAATATTATGTTTTATAATGGATTTGTGAAGGGTCAAGCAACTCCATAGACCTCTCCCCTTGAGTGGGAGGTGTCTAGCCAGAGCCCAAACCTAGGTGCTAAAACTGATTGATTAGATATGAACCAATCAGCTCTCTCTCTGACTCACCTGGGAGAACTTAAAAACTAAATCTCTAAGAAAAAGGTTCTCTAGGCCAGCAGAAGTACTGCTTAATCTCTAGGCTTAAAATGTAAGGACTTCCTCACCCAAGCCTAATGGCTAGGGTGAGGGAAGGCTCCAAATTTTTCCCACATGAACCTCTCCTTCTCATGATGGGAGCCCTCTGTTACTTTTTTCTGCTGCTGCTTTTTAGCTAAACAGCATAAGTTCTGTTAAACTCTCCACGTTTTTCTCCCCACACTGGTGGTTGGAGAACTCTGTAACTCCCTATGTTCCCTTAAATAATAAAGTCTCCCACTATACCTTAATATCTTGTTGTCTATGACTTTAATTCTTTAACTTTGTAGATAAGAATTCAGGTACTCCTTAAATTTTGGGTGCATTGAAATTTTTGCTGGGTGTTATCCAAATTCTAACCCCTAGCTCACCCCAAAACAGATTCATTATCAATAGATGTTTTCTTTTGCCAAATCTTCTTGCAAACACAACAAACAAAAATTTTTGAGGCTTAATCATTCCTTCTAATATCTGTTACCATTTGCCTATCAAATTCTAAGACAGAATTCAGACACAGGTATGCCTGCTTCCAGTGCCAAGGCCTATCCACCGTGCTAAGCACACAGTAGGTATTTAATATGTTATTTTGAATAGTGGATGAATAAATAAAGTTAAGAAAAAGCAGCATATCATTTTGCTCTTTTGAATCTGATTTTGACATGAGGCCCTTGGAAATTTTTACATTACAAAAAGAAATTAGACTAAACATATGTTCCTCCATACATTCCGAGACAAATATTTAAAGATCATTTTTTCTACTTTTTCAGTGTTCTCAGAAATTGTTTTCAAATACCCCATGTTCTCATCTTTTGCCTTTAATAAATGGATTGCAAACTACCACAAAACATAAGCTTTAAAGTGGAAAAAACGCTACTTGAATCCTAAATTGGCTAAGCTGCAAAAGTGTGAAGGCAATGTTAGGCCATTGATGAATTTTATTTACTGACTTCAGGAAGAAAAAGAATCATCACTTAATTTATAAGGCCTGACCTAGATGAAATCCCCAGGGGCGGGTTCTTGCTTGAGAATGCACATCAGTGTCTTCAATGTCCATTAGTGTGATTTTCCAAGACACAACCACAGCTCCCAGCAAAGTATCCAGCCACTGGAAAAAACATCACTCATGCTGGGCAACATAAGCTCAATGCAAACCCCAAGTGCATCACAAAGGGACTGAAACAACAATTAGAAAAATAAAGAGATAAAGCTGTCATATCTAAAGATAATTCAAATTCAAAATTTATTTATTTTCTTTTCATTCTGTAAGATATCACATTGGCAATAAAGAGTAGAGAGGTGGTAGCTGAATATATCTTCTTTGTAGTTCTCCTTTGGCAAAGTAAGAGGCTACACAAAGAAAGAATAGCCAAGAGATTTCTTCTCATCTGAGCATATAAATAATAGAGGTATAAAGCACCTTCAAGAAAATTCTCTTGCAGGTAAGCAAATTTAGTGAATGTGAGGCCTATGAGAAATCAGTCAACTCAGTGAGACCTTTGCTGGATCTCTAACCAAAGTCTCTGCACTCACTGTCCAAAGCTTTGATCACTGTAACATGAAGGTCCTAATATACACGAAGCACTGCTAGTAGGGGATGGAAAATAAAAAATATATATATCAATTTCCTGCTGCCAGTGTGCTTTTGCCTAAAATGATGCTTCTTAGATGCAAAAGGAAACAAAATAATCTAGCCCAGACATTTGAAATTTTGTAGGTGAAGAAACAAAGGTCACATAGACTTTTAAGAAAAAATGAAGGTTTCACAGCCATCACGTTTGGTCAACAATACAGTTGTCACTCAAACTGTTAGTTCATTTTGCTATGGTAAGTCAGATGCTTAGGCAAAGGCAAGATTACAGGGGTGTCCGACTCTAGGAATATCTCAGGTGTAAGTATGACTGCTGAGTAAAAATCCCATATTGAGCATGGCTCAGTCCACACTGACATCAAGATTTACAAGAAATCTAAGAATGTCCTAGATAAATGGCCCCTATGTGTGACATCATAGTATCAAAAGGTTGTATCTAAAGAATGGAGTGGAAGGGGGCTATTGGAGAAACCTCCAGGAGTGGTGAGTGGGGCCAAGAAAGGTGAAAGCATTCAAATATTCATAAGAATGGCATAATAAAGATGAATATTTCATGCAATTAATATGCACTCATTCTAGATGAGAAAGTAAATGGCCAGGGGAACTTAAAAAATGGATCTTCCTCACTATTCTTTTGTGGAGAGAAACTGAGCAAAGGGATTAGAGATTGAAGAAGTAGGTAAGAGGTGAGAAACTGATGAGACACTTGGAAGAGTATTGTAATGCCATAGGGTTACTGGAAATTACCTTGAGAGACCCCAGACCACCAAAAAGGGGACTGAACTCTAGTATGATACAAAGAAGGGCTAACAAACTAATATTATTCAAGTAATACTGTCAATGTGACCTCGTGGTTAATCACCAACTAGATCCTTCATCCTCTCCCTTTTTCTTTCTCTACACAAACACACACACACACATACACACACACAAACACATACACACACATGCACACACATACACACATATACACATGCATACAAACATACACATGTACACACATACACACATAAGCACACACATACACATATATACATACATAGAGAGATAGAGAGGCTACATTATGTTTTTTTTTTCTAGACCATCCTAAATCTTTTTTTTTTACTTTGATTTTTATTGAGACAGGGTTTTACTTTAAAGCCCAGTATGGACTTGAACAAGGGCTATTCCTCCTGCATCAGCCACCCATGTGCTGGGATTGCATTTTGTGTCACCATGCCCAGCTTAGAACATACTCAATGAGGAGTATTCCATAGTGGAGAGACTTAGTGTTTTGGAATTACAGAAAACTATGGCAGTATGAGCTGAGTTGATCAGCTATAATTACTGCAGAGACCAGCTAATGGAACAGAGGTAGGACTAAAGATGGAAGTTCAATACTAGGACTGTGCAAGCTTCAACAGCTCTTTTGGATTCTTAATCAAATCAGTCAGTTGTGACTTTTAATTCAGGCTATAAAAGCATTCTAAGCCATCTGAGGCTCCATATCTTTCCATATCTAGACTTTCTTGTGTGTTTTGTTGTCTGCAGTGCTGGGCATTGAATCCAAGGACTTACACATGCTAGGCCAACACTCCACCAATGAGCTACACCTTTAGCTTTTAAGTAGATCTTCTTAAAGCTTCTGTATTAGTTCTCTTTTCTTAATGATCCTGAGATGGTGTATTAGTCAGGGTTCTCTAGAGGAACAGAATCAACAGAATGAACTGTAGTAAAAGGAAAAGGGAGTTTATTGGATTAGCTCAAGGCAGTCCCACAATAGCAGTCTGCAAGCCCAAGAGTCAAGGAGCTGGACTGCTCAGTCCATGTGGCTAGATGCCTCAGCAGTCCCAATCCAGCACTGAAGGCCTAAAGTCTTCCTGGGGAGATGCTGGTCTTCAATCCAGGTTGGAAGGCTGAAGAAGCTCCCTTTCAATGCCAACAAAGAGATGCATGACAAACACCCCAGCAAGGCAGGCAAGGAGGCAGGCAGGGGAGTAGAGAGGAGATTTTCTCCCTCTTTATATAGCCTTGGATGGGGGGGTTCTTGCAACCCTATCCCAGATTTATTGGAATTTCCTCACTGCACTGCCCACTCAGGAAGGGATGTAAATTTCTAGCTCTCCTGATGTTCCTTACATCTGACCCCCTACTGAGAGGCTGCCTTCCTATAAACATCCTCAGAGACCCACCCAAGATAATTAAAAAGATCAAGTTGACAACAAAACTTAACCATCACAAGTCCACCCCTTGCCAACTTGACATCAAACCATATCTCCTTACATCATAATTTCCAAATGACAACAGTAACAAAATCATAATTCAGCCTAAAATAATACAACTATTCCACCTACAACTGCAAATGCACAATCCCCCCTGACATAGGCAAGGTCCCTTGAAAAATGCTTACTCTCTAATATATAATTAGTTAAATATAATTCATCAATGGTTAACTAGTGAAATATTAATTACATAATGAGAAATAAAGAGAAAAAAGGTATTGTTTTACATTTGCACATTCTTAGCAAGTAAGACAAAAACTCAAGGCAATTATAGCCCTTGTCTTTGGGACTGGTCACAAAGTCTTAGCTATTATTTGTGACTACCATTCTCTACTACCCATTATGTATTTCCTCTTCCTTCAGCAAGCACCTCAGCAGAACTTGGTTCTTTACCTGGAGGGGTGACCCATACCTTCATTCCTGATGGATCAGGACCATCTTTCATACTGCCTTGATTGAGGTGTTATAGTTTCCTATGACTTTGATAAAAGGGCATGGAAACACAAGAGGCACCCTATGCATTCTCCTGTACTTCATATATACTGTTCCTTGCCTCCATTGTGGAGGAGAAGTCCAATTTATCCCTGGTAGTCTGGATCAATCAGTCCTGCTAACATGGTAACTCCTTTCTTGGCCTGTTGACTGGAGGGTATCAGGAACCCAAAGTGGCCAGGGGGGAGTCTTAGCTTCTAATTCAATGGAATGCTTTTTTGTGCCTCCTGGCAAAAGCATTCCCTCCTTTGTAGCCAGGACTACTAGGCCAGTGGAGTGTAAGGTTGCTGGAACAGGAAGCAAAAATTTGGCTAATGGGTTACTTGGGGTAATGGTAAGTGGTACCTTTCCCATTTCTACCCCTTGATTCCTAGACCTATGAATTCAGGCTATAGGAGGAGTACCATATATAGGATGCTGTTTCAGAGCATACACAGCCTGCTGGAGAATACTGCCTGAGCCCTCCAGGGTAATCCCACATAGTTGGCTCCATAACTGGTTCTTTAAAAGACCATTCCACTGTTCTATCAAGCCAGCTGTTTCAGGGTGGTGAGGAACATTGTAGGATCAGTGAATTCCATGATCACAAGTCCACTGCTACACTTCCTTGGCTGTGAAGTGAGTTCTTTAGTCTGAAGCAATGCTGTGTGGAATACCATGATGGTGGGTGGATAAGGCACTCTCTGAGCCCATGAATAGTAGTTTTTGCAGAAGCACACTGGGCAGGTAAACCAAATCTATACCCAGAAAAAAAGTGTCTATTCCAGTAAGTACAAAACACTGCCCTTTCCTTAAAAAAAGTAGTCCAATATAGTCAACCTGCCACCAAGTCATTGGCTGGTTTTCCCAAGGAATGATACCATGCCAAGGGCTCAGTGCTGGTCTCTGCTGCTAGCAGCTTAGTCACTCAACAGCAGCTATAGCCCCATCAGCCTTCATTAATGGAAGTCCATATTGTTGGGCCGATACATCACCCGCATCCCTGCCATGGCCACTTTGCTCATGGGACCACTGGGCAATGACAGGAACAGGTAAGTTTATCAACTTGATTATTAAAGTCATCCTTCATGAGGTCACCTTCTGATGAGCATTGACATGGGACACAACTGTATTTCCTTTGCCCACTCAGAGAGGTCTGTCCACACACATCTTCCCCAAATGTCTTTCTCATCAATTTTATAATTGTGCTCTTTCCAAAACCCAGACCATCCAGCCAAACCATTGGCCACAGCCCATGAATCAATGTACAACCACACATTTGGCCATTTTTCCTTCCAAGCAAAATGCACACCCCATGTGCACTGTGTAAATTCTTCCCATTGTGAAGACTGCCCTTCACCACAGTTCTTCAGAGTTGTCCTTGAAACAGGATTTAATGTTGTTGCTGTCCACTTCTGGTAGATAGCTGCATAACATGCTTAGCCATCTATAAGCCATGCCTTAGTCCTCTCCTCCTCAGTCAGTTGATCATAAGGCACACCCCATGATGCCATAGGTGCATGCTTGGGAGAAGAAGGCATCATAACAGGGGTAGCTACCATAGACATTTGGGCAACTTCCTCATGCAACTTACTTGGGTCCTCAGGGCTATCTAGGGCCCAATCACTTATATACCACTTCCACTTGATGATTGTCTGCTGCTGTGCATGTCCAACTTTATGGTCTGGTGGGTCAGATAACAATCAGCTGATAATGGACAGCTCAGGTCACATAGTAACCTGATGACATAATGTCAAGCATTCAGTTTCCACTAAGGCCTAATAGCAGTCTAAGACCTGTCTCTCAAAGGGGGAATAACTATCTGCAAAAGACAGCAGGGACTTACTCCAAAACCCCAAAGGCGTCCACTGTGATACAAATATGACGATCTCCCAAAGGTACCAAATAGCATCCCTTTAAGCCACTAACACCTCAAGTACCATTGGATCTGCTGGATCATATGGCCCAAGCAGCAAAGCAGCCCGCACAGCAGCCTGGGTCTGGTGAAGAACCTCCTTTTGTTCTGGGCCCCACTGAAAACTAGTAGCCTTCTGAGTTACTTTGTGTATGGGATGAAGTAACTCACCCAAGTGAGGAATATATTGCCTACAAAATACAAATAGCCCCACTATACATTGCTCTTCTTTCTTAGTGGTAGGAGAGGCCAGAGGCAATAAATTATACTTCACCTTGGATGGAATATCCCTACACGCCCTTGAATTTTGGATGGATTTATTTCCCATCCCCTGATGCACATATGTTGTACCAGCAACTCTAGAACAGTTGCCACCTCCTGCTCATATGAACCAATCAGTACAATATCATCAATATAATGAACCAACATGACATCTTGTGGAAGAGAGTAGTGGTCAAGATCCCTGTGAACTAAGCTATGACACAGGGCTGGAGAGTTAATATAACCTTGAGGTGAAACAGTAAAGGTGAACTGCTGACCTTGAAAATTGATTCTGGTGGTCCTTATGGACTGGGATGGAGAAGAAAGCATTTGCAAGATCAGTATCTGCATACCAGGTACCAGGAGATGTTGTTAATCTGCTCAAGTAAAGAAACCACATCTGGTACAGCAACTGCAATTGGAGTCAATACTTAAGTTTCTGATAACCAACTGTCATTCTCCAGGATCTGTCTGTCTTCTGAATAGGCCAAATAGGAGAGTTAAAAGGAGATGTGGTGGGAACCACCACCCCTGCATCCTTCAGGTCCTTTCTAGTGGCATCAATTTCTACAATCCCTCCAGGATAAGATAGTGTTTTTGGTTCACTATTTTCCCTGGCAGTGGAGCTCCAATGGCTTCCATTTGGCCTTTCCAAACAATAGCCTTCACTCCACAAATCAGGGAGCTGATGTGGGGGTTCTGCCAACTCCAAAGGATATCTATTCCAATTATCCATTCTGGGATTGGGGAAATAACCACAGGATGAGTTCAGGGACCCACTGTCAGTTGAACATTTGTCAAGAGTCCATTGATCACCTGACCACTATAAGCACCTACATTAACTGAAGGGTCACAATGCTGTTTGAGGTCTCCTGGAATCAATGTCAGTTTAGAGCCAGTGTCTAATAGGTCTCGAGAGGTCTGATTATTTCCTTTTCCCCAATGTACAGCAAAAGTCACTCTGTGAAAGGACAGGACTAAATTTAACATTAAAACATTTGGGGGTTGCAGGAGGGTCCTTCCTCAAGGGGACCTGGCCACCCCTTTATTCAAGGGGTTCTGGATCTGTAAATTGGCTCAAGTCCAGAAAATGGTTGAGAGGCTTTTCTTCTCTATTACTATATTGCACATTAGCTTTTCGTTCTTTTGCTCTGGAACTTTTCTGCATGTCCACATCAAACAGGAACTAAGTAGGCTTCTTATCTATTTCACTTCTAGGAACACCATGATTAATTAGCCAGTACCAAAGATCTACACAAGCCATACCATCAGGAACATTGTTCTACCTCTCATGAGCATTGTTCTGCCTATGCTGTCTATAATAGTAAACATGCTCACCTTGTCTTTGGCGATTCAGTTCTGCCACTTCACCCCTGTCACTCTGAGATCCAGCTAGACCCATTGCATCTAATTCACCTAATACTGCAAATGCAGGTCCCAGTGTGATGTTGTCTTTACATATAACAGCAACTCCTAGGAACTTTAAATGTGCTGGAACACCCCTTACAAATCTGTTTCTTATATAGTCTTAGTTAAAGGCACCCTTAGAATCCACTCCCACACATATTCTCCATGCTTCTGCTCGTAAAGTTAGAAAACTCATGAAGTTCTCTAGGGGTGCATCTCACCTCCTCTTGAGTCAAGCTTTCTATCTCACATTTCAGGGTCTCCTTTGCCTTACATCTGGTTATAGGCCTAGAGGTAAAGATGGGTGGGGACTGAGGGGTATGGTCTTTTCTAGCACCTCCTGCACGGAGTTTCATTGTGGGTTTCCCAGACAAAGAAGGATTAATTCTCTCAGGCAAGGATGAAAGGAGTAATACTTCAGGGACTGGGGGAGATGGATGCACCTGCTGCTAAAGGAGGGGAGACTACTTCCTCAGGCAAAATAACATCTTCATAATCTGAGGGTTCAATGTTCCCAGATTCTTCAGGGTCTTCCCACACATCTCCATCGCAAGTTACAGAATCCCGCTCTTTTCCAATCAATGCCCTCACTTTAACTTCTGACAGCCTGTGAAGCTGGGACTTAAACTTGTGTTGCAAGGTAGCCAATCTCACAATGAGAGCTTGAGTTTGGTTTTACGAAATTTGAGCCCTGTTACAGTAAGAGAGAAAACTACTCCAGGGCACTCTTGGAAACCTTTATATCATGTATATAGGTCCAAAACTGGAAAATTTCATTTCCAAGCCTTTTCTTGCCTCTTAGTTTATCCAGTGATGCCAAAAACAAGCAACCGAGGAACAGAATGAACTGTAGTAAAGGAAAAGGCGGGTTTATTGGATTGCTCACAGCAGTCCCACAATAGCAGTCTGCAAGCCCAAGAGTCAAGGAACTGGTTACTATTCAGCCCATGTGGCTGGATGCCTCATCAGCCACATTTCCAGCACTGAAGGCCTAAAGTCTTCCTGGGGAGCCACTGGTCTTCAGTCCAGGCTATCATTTCACTGCCTATGAAGAGATGCATGACAAACACCAGCAACCGGGCAGGCAAGGAGGCAGGCAGTGGAGTAGAGAGATTTTTCTGCCCTTTTATATAGCCTTGGGTTGGGGTCTGGTAACCCTATCCCAGACTTTATGGCTTCCTGAGTCTCTGGAATTTCATACTTGCACTCCCCACACAGGAAGGGTTGTTTTCTAGATCTCCTGAGTTTCCTTGCATCCTGCCCCTTACTGAGAGAGAGGCTGCCTCCTGTAGCTAGCCTCAGAGACCTACCTAAGATAATTAAAAAGATAAAGTTGACAACAAAACCTAACCATCACAATGGGTTATGTAAAAAAGATTTTCTTCAATGATTTGAAAAATCATATACAAATAACCTAACATAGCCAATCATCCTATTCAGGATCTGTTACAGTTTTCCGTTTCTGATATTTCAAATATCTCTGAATCCTGCAAAACCTTGTTCCTACAAAGCAAGGTAAATCCTTTCATGTGGACATCCTTATTCTATATTGCTTTAGACTTTGGGTGAGATCTGTCTGTTTGAAAAGGCAGGGTCTGATGTGTTTTCTTACTACATATGTACGGGCATTGTTTTTAGTAATGATGTTTCATTTGAAATTACACTGTGTGTTCCTCAAATATACTGGGAACATGGAGTATTATAAATGCATGAAATAGTCATAGTTTCATCACATCATAAGTCTATTGTTTACCAACTTTATGAAATTACCTAATATCCTTCAAATTTAGTCTTCTCATTACTATTAAAAAACTTAGATAGTTGCTTGAAAGAAAATATTTTTAAATTATATTTTTTTATTTTTGCCATTTTTATACATGTATACTTTTTATTTTATAGATGTATATAACAGGCTTTGATCATATTTACCTGTTTCTCTCTCTTATTCCCCTCATAAAGTACTAGTGTTCAGTATCATTTTTGTATTAAGTTGAAGGCCAGAACTCCACTGATAGACTCACATCTGTCTCTATTTGATTGGCGACTCATCATAGAATATATTAGGAGTTATTGTTCTCCAATCCATTTCAATGCAGACATTGAAATTGAAGTTTATTGAAATTGCAATGGTCAGTCATTTCCAACCTGTTTGTGGAGGCCCAAAGCAATGTCAAGCTAATGTGTTAGCACAAACAATTAGAAAGAAATTAAATCTGGTAAGTGGCCATTGATTCAGATGGAAGCCAAGTACTTGGACATCCAGATCAATTTATTTCAATTCTGCTTTAATTACCATGCCATTCAATTGTTCTAACCCACTTTAATTCAAGCTTTTATCTTAGTATTCACTAATTCATGAACATAATTCATACATTTAAGGAAAAAATAATCAGGCTCCACAAATAATTCATTCAAAACAAGTAAAATGAAAGTGTAGACTTCCTTTCCAACTGCTAGAGGAGTTTCCATAGAACATTTGACCAATCTCACTGTCTTACAGTGTCATTACACTTATTATCCAGAAGTACACCTGTGGCAGTTAGTGTGATCCTCAAACTTATTTTACCACAAGAAACAGGGGATAGTTTATAAGAAAAAAAGGTGGCAAAGGAGAAAATAGAATAAACTTTGTTCCAATAAGAACCAATGGGTAGAAAAAGCAAGAAATGTGATTGAGCAAACAAACATCTGGAAGGAGAAAGATATTAGAGACATGAGGACCTGATTCATTAAACCAGTTACATGGCTGACCCATGAGCAGTGAGGATAAGCTCAACAGCATGAGACTTTAAAGATGTGATAACAACAAATAATGGAGTCATTGGAAATCTCAATCGCTAATGGACATGCAGAACACTATAGCTATTTCAGCAAAAGAGCTTGTCTGCTTCTCATAATGCTTAGACGCTTACCTCTGTGACCTAGAAATCACAATCTTGATAGTTTATCTTAGAGAAATGAAAGGTATGTTCATAGAAAACTTACAAATAGATATCCATGGCATCTCTATTCATAATTATCAAAAAAGTGGAAACCCTCTAAATGTTCTTCAGAGGGTAAATGGATAAATTAAGGTACAGATCTACAATGGAATGCAAGTGCACAATAAATAAAAACTAACAAAGGGTTCGTGGCTGAAGGTGCTTTGCTTGTAAAAGGCTGCTGGCCCAGTTTCTACTCTCTAGTACCCATGCAAAGCCAAATGCACAAAGTTGTTTTTGTGTCAGGACTTCATTTCCAGCAGCAAGAGACCCTGGTGCGCTCTCTCTCTCTCTCTCTCTCTCTCTCTCTCTCTCTCTCTCTCTCTCTCTCTCTCTCTCTCTCTTCTCTCTATCCCTCATTGCCTCCCTCCCTCTTGTATATAAACAAATGAATGAATGAATAAATAAATAAAGAGAAAGTACAGATAGCTGCTGCAATGTGGACAAATCTTGAAGGCAGTTAGTATAAGAGAAGACACATGTACTCAAAAATTCCATTTTTATAATAATATAAGCAAAACTTGAAGGGTTGATTAAAAAAATTATAGGTTCATGGAGGAGAGGTTGGTAACCAAGAATCTAATGGAACTTTCTGTGTTGATTTTCATGGTGGCTACATCAATCTCTACATATATAAACACTTATAATGATATACCAAGAAAGTCAAGTTTCCTATGCCTAAATTTAAGACATTATCAACAACAAAAATATAAAATTTAAAATGAGATTAAACAAATTCATGTGAATCTTTCAAAAACACACTATGCTAAGTCAAAAAGTTACAGGCTACAGACAAGAGTTTCAACTTTGTCCCAATTTAAAAAATAAAAAAGCAGAAAAAAAGGTGGGGGGAACAAACTGGCATGATTTTGTCCATATTTTAATATTTCACTCTAGTTACTCTGTGAAGAGAAGCCAGGCAGATGCAGAGAGAACATTGTTCTAATTAGTTAATCTTGGTAAGTCATCACACACTTTTTCTTGTTTTAAATATCCATGAAATAAAGTGAATGTATTTAGGGAGATTTGAACATGTAATTGATACATGTTAACAATTACTATTATTTATTACCATTATTTTTGTTATCAAGTATTTAAAAGCCACGATTTCAAGCTAGACTGCAATACTGAAAGCACTGGTTTATACATATTTGTCAGAATTCTTTAGAATAACTGAAAGTAGGTCTCATGCAGAAGTAAGGATACAATTTGAAAGGGGTGGCGACCATAGTAAGAACTGACATGATGAACCCTGTCAGGGTCACCAATGCCAAGCAGATAGGTAGAATTTAGATCTGAGAGGTAACAACCCATTTAGAGTCTATGATGATAGAGAACATAGCAGACAGAGTATTCAAACCCAGTCAGTGTAACCAGAGTGAATATGCTCTGAGCCAAGGAACCCAAGGCTCACTACGGAAAATCTACATCTTTTCAAACCTTGTATCTCATTCACTTCTTGAATGGACCTGGTCCTCCATCTGTAATCTTTCTCCCTGTCTTCTAAACTAGCTAAAATTCCTTGCTTTTTCTTAGATCTCATGGGCCGGGTGTGTGTGTGTGTGTGTGTGTGTGTGTGTGTGTGTGTGTGTGTGTGTGTGAAATGGAAACTACTGCATACCAGGTTTGAGTAGGATTGTGAAATGACCTGATGAAAGCATTAAAAAAAAACACCAAACCCTAGTATTGAGAGATGAAGAGAGAAGGAAATGGGCTGCTTAGCTAGATAATACTCCAAACAAAATAAAATCCTAGCATAAACATTAAATCTACCATATAATAATACTTTCAAAATACACTATTTTATTTTATAAGCAAATAAAATATGTATCTAAGAAAAGTTCTAGAGAAATGGTTAACAGGTAAATAAAAGCTTAAATATTACTCAATAATATCAGAACCAACATAAGTGGAAAAATAAAAGAAAAATAATGTCTCAAAATAAGCAATGATTGAGAAAGGACTTACAGTGTGTGGTGGCTTTCCATCTATTTTCAGGAAATGCTAGTATATTCCAAGGCTCCAGTGAGAACTTCCATTCTTAACACTGAATAAGAATGATGTTTTTCTACAATTTTTAGGAGGGAAAGTAAGCTATTTAGAAATACATTTTTTTCTAATTTTAAATTTTTTCCCTCTTAGAGAAACCTTTTAGGCACTAGTTGCCACATTTCCTCTATTAAACACTTTCAGTCAACAGAATCACTGAACACATGAAAAATATTCTTTAAACAACAGTAAAATAAACCACAACCTGGACCAGAAGTTCTTCCTTTGTTTAACCTTTGCTTTAATTTTACATCTTTATAGATAGTTTGGGGATAAGAAAATAAGACCCTATAATAGTTTTTGTCTTTATATCTCTATGTACATTTAACCTTTCAAAAAGTTTAAAATTATATTATCAAAAAAGCTCAATATACATACACCATGCTGTTAGTTTTTTCTTTCTATTTATATTCATACCATACCTATGTATCAGATTTAATTCAATTTCCACATGCTCCATAGCACATCTGGATAACACTAGCAAATCTCACCTGATCTTGCTCATTATATGCATATAATTCTGCAGACATATAGTTGTTACAGAGTATTGCTACCAGTAAAACAGCATGTGCTCCTCTATATTCATATGTATGGCATAGATATGTACATCCCAATGTATAAACTTCTCTGCTGCAAGCTCAGTGTAGCCAGCTGTCCAGGGATGAGTTTATTAAAATAATAAAAGTAGTGAAAAATAGAAATAGTCGACATTAAACGTTCTTTACTCAAAATGGGATTTTGTAGCAGAAAATTGGTTTTAAATCCCAGTGTTATTCTAATGGATTTTTGGCTCACCTCAGAATTTATGTAGGGGTGGTCAAAAGAGGAAAAGAAAGAAACAGGAAATTATCCACTCTTCAATTCTTCGAGAGGAATTTGGGTTCACATGTGAGACAGGAATAAAATCCAGAAGCATCCAGATTTAGTGGAGTAGCCAGGGACGTTGAGGTTTAAGCCTGTGGCAGGATGACATGCCTACACCAGCACTAGGCTGTGCTCTGAGGCAGTGTTGCCAGGCGAGTAGACAAAGACAAATGGATCTTCCCATGGCTGATTTTTTAAGAAATCAAGATGTTTTGTATGTGTGGAGAAAGAAAGGGAAGTTTCAAGAAAAATCCCTAGACCTTTAGCTAAGAGGCTATCTCTCATGAGGACCTAAAGCTCAAGGGAGAGAAGCCAGAGCTTGGGTCCCCAGGAGCACATCCAAGCACTGGGATACCCAGGAGCAAGAAGCAGACAGATGCAGGAGCCAGGTCCTAGTGGCTAATGAAGGGAAGATGATGGGAGGCCTCCCACAGCCTTGCTGCCAGGACAAAATCTTATTACAAGAGGGTTGTGCTTTATTTGAAGAATCAATATTAAAGAATCTGTGTGAAGAAATACACACCTAAAGACAACTTGCTTTCTTTGCTTAGATAGTATGGAAGCCATTGGCTACTTTCTATACAAAGATTTCAAGACCAGAGTCTAATTCGTTTTTGGTAATTTTAAATTTTTCCCTTTTTTGACATTTAATACATGCTATAATTTGTTTCTTATCCTTCTCCATAAACCATTAACACCCTTCTTATTCTCTATTAATATTTAGCTTACTTTCATGCTTGTTTTCAAGAAATCCTTTGAATAAAGTCAGGGTTGCTTTGCATGTTCATGAATGGAAGATTATTTTATGTGTAATCAAACATCTGAGATCTTAGTGCCCAATTCTTTAAAAAAAATTAAAGATACACTGCAAAGAAAAAAAGAAAACTCAAGTTTATTATGTGTTTTTAATATTTAATTTTCAAAAGAATGATATAATCTTATCTCATAAAGAATATTCAAACATAGGAAATTCAACTAATAAGGTTTTCTGATGAAAATTTTGAGTCAAAGCATGCATTTATACATTATCATTAATCATTATCAATTTACCAAAGTAAGTTTTGAGAACTAAGATAAATATTGCTTCATTTTTCATGGATTTTTGTCATTCAATTTTATCAATATATTAACTCAAACAAGAGAAATTGAGTTGGATCTGGAAATTGAAATGGATCCAGAGTCAGCAATAGAAATTGAATTAGTAAATTATGCCTTGCTCCAGGGAAAATTCCATTCTCTCTGCCATAATTTAAATGGACCTCCACCAGCAAACCATTTCCTACACCTATGGCCTTAGAAAGGTAAAAGGAGAAAGCAGGACTAAGTCAAGTCATCCTCATTTTTAAAAGGTTTTGAGTTAACATTTCCACATGCTAAGATTCTATCATCTAGCATTTACTCAGGTGTCCAAGGTTACAAAGAAGGTCAGGAATGCACTTCTCGGTTAAGTATCCATGTACCCAGGTAAAATGTGTGTGCTGAAAGGTAGAAAACACATTTGGATTCTGGAGACTAGTAGAGGTGTCTGACATAAGAATGATCACCTGTAGGAAGTGAGAAAATACACTTGTAATCCAGACTAAGAGGGAAGCCAGCTTTCAACCACCTCCATTCTGCTCCATGCACACTGAATCTTTTATTCCTACATCATTATTATTTTACTGAAAAATTTTTCTACAAGGTCTGATGATGTTGCTCAGAGGAAGAGCACTTACCTGATATATACAAATCCCTGGGTTCCATCCCCAGCACAATAAAAAAATAAGTGTTCTTTAAAATATTTTATAAATTCCCACAATGTTTTATTTTTCAATCTGTCCTGAATACTTCACATGAGCTCAAGCTTGATCCTTAGCACTAAGTTATAAAAATGCATACCATATGCTTTGTAGCCTCACATTCATACACTTTTAAAGTCTCTTGATGGAATGGTTGAGGGTGCAGATTAAACCAGGCTGTTCGGTTTAAAAACTGACTTGACTGCAAAAGCACCTACTAGCTGTATAGTCTCAACCATGTTCCTTGATAATTCTGCTCATCTACCTTCATCTTCTTTAAAAATAATGTTAAGAGTAACATCATCTGTTTCATTAAGCTATGATGTAGATCAGATGGTTTAATCAATAGTTGATAAATATTACTTTCTGTGATGGCCATTGGCAATTTTTATTCACTAATAAAACAGTATTGCAAATAAATTAGATAATTTCCAGTCCAAAAGCCATCCATCCATTCTTCATCTATAAACAATTTCAGTTTTATTTTATGTTGCAAAGCATGCAACTAAAAGTATCTACAGTTAAAGTCTGGCATCAAAATTTAACCATCAAAGTCAATGATATATAAACAGAAAACTTGCTACACTTAGCAATTATGCAATTGTCATATGCCACAAAGTACAAACATAATATTTAGAACTTTGTAGGCATTAAGGTATCTCCGGCCAGAGTCAATAAAATTATAAAGCAAGAATAATTCTACAGTAATTTAATCTGTGTTTCATTGATGGTGTTTTAAAAGTTAGATTGTGTCTTCTAAAAATGAGCTTCTCACAAGATATGGAGATTGTGTCTATAGAACACGATAAAATGATACAGTGTTTTTTCTTCCAAGATGTCAGTACTATTTACTTGATGCATGTTTTCTTTTCCCCTAAAACTTCATTGGTTACTCTTTGAAAGCAAATTATCCTTGGTTTGTTGAGACTCAATTGGCCTGGACTTAATCTAATTAGAACCAGATAGCTGCATGAATCCACCTATTGCTACTTCCTCAACAGCTAGAGTTACAAACCTGCACCACCATGGTGGCCTTTCTTCTTTTTAAATGTGACTCTTGGGATAGAACTCGGGCCCTCATGCTTCCAAGGCAAACACTTTACCAACTAAACTACCATTCTAAAATGAAAACGTGAAAAATGCTTCACAGCCTCAGCTAAAGCCTCAGGGTGAAGTGTCTCTTTTTATACCGAAGTAGTTTCCTCTGTTCTAGAAACTAAAGTTCCAAGTCATGGAATGAAGATACTTTAGATAATATTTGTCAGTTTCTCTACTAGGTGATTTATTTTCATTGTGTGAATATCGAGCCTACATTGCTAGTTTTTCTGAGTAATCAAGAACCTCCAGGAGATCTCACTGGAATAAAACTGGAATAAAGCTCACCTAGAGCACATGCTCACTTGCTGATGTTGACCACCAAACTTGTAAATATCTGGAACACTCTGAGTCTTCAGCAGGCAGCAAGGAGTTTATAAAATGAATCGTGAAGGTTGTTAATTACTTGAATATATACTGCACAAGCTTTTTTTATAATTATTGGCCCAAACTAGGTATACTGACATGCACTCATAGGGTGAAAAGAGAATTGGTCCCACTAAAATGATTGATTAGTAAGCAGCCCAACACCATCACTGTTTAAAGCAATGTCAGTATTTGTAAACAGAGGCTAAAAACATTATCTACATGGAAGTTTAGGGAAGAACCAGAGAAGCCTCTTTAAAATAGCTGTGAAACATTAACAAATTCACATTTTTTGGCAAAAGAATAATTTCTGTTTTATTTCAGGCATGTATTTTATTGTGATTGTTAACTTTTCTCCAATTAATATTTTAAATGGGATTATTATAGTAATAGCAGAACATTTTCAAGGTTCAAATTAAGGGTTCCTAAACAATACAGAAATGCAACCTCACATTTAAGAAGTCTGAAAGTACTCAAAAAAGACATTAGAGCACTCTAAAAATGTAAATCCTTTTCCTCTTGTTTCATTCTATCTTGTTGCTAAGATAAACACAGCTTTCCTCTTGCAAGATCATCCCATAGTGTCAGAGAGTTGCCAATGTCAGAGCCATCATCTGACTTCCAGCAAGCAGAAATGATAGTTCTTACTTGATTCCCTGTAAATTGAACATGCTGTTGTTAATGCTGTATCTTCAAAAAAGACTAGAAAATGAAATAGTTAATCTAAATGAAAATACACTAGCCAAATAGTGAAGGTGCTCTATACTGTGAGGAATCTAAATCTTGGTATATGCTATTCCTTCCATTTGCCACTTGATCTCCCAACATCTGTTTCCTTCTACTGTCTTTTTCCCACAGTGCACACTGCTGAAGTAGTTTCCCAAAATGTGTAGTTTTTCTGGCTCTGAAAATAGCCCAAAGTCAAAATCTTTGTAGACATACCCTCTTATTGTCATTTCTTATATAGCGATATGAACATAGGAGCTTACTACAACTCTGATTAATTTCCTCATTTACCTCACTTTTTAATAAACACGTTATTCTGATTTAGTGTCTTCTTTCCCACGGATGTGCAAAATACCTTAAAGTCAAATACGTTATGTAACTCTGTGTAAATTAGTCCCTCTCATGGAATATTAGGACAGCTTGGGATTCACAATTTTCATTCAGTGCTTGATAAAGCAGCAGATGAGCCTGATGAAATGATATGTGGATTTGGTCCTGGAACTGCCCTCAATTGCCCACTTTTTCCATTGTTTCGATACCGATTTCCAAGCATTCAGCATCCACAGAATCTGCACACATGTAGTTGGCATGGTCAGTGTCGAATGACTACTGGCTGAGCACACCTGTCCTGCGCCACCTCTACTGCCTAGGTCTTCACATTATTTCTAACTGTGCCGCTGATGCCCTGAGCCAGGTAGCTGTATCTATTAAACCCAGTTAATCCTATGTCCTCTCTCAACCTGGTTTATAGTATTTTCAGACCTCCTGGAGTTTTCTTTTTAATTTATAGAGAGAAAATTCTGGAATATGGAAATCCCCGTTCTATTTCAAAGACGCTTAGACACAAAGCTGTGGTGTCACTGGGAACAGGAACAGCAACACTAGATCAGCTTTAACCTTCAGAATTAGACAGCACTTTATTTGTCTGAGGCAAAGTATTCATAAGACAATATGTGGAGATACTACAACATTCAATTTTAAGGGAGAATAGATATAAATTATTTTAATAATTTTAAAAATTCACCTAACAAAACTTCATGATGTAACCTCTACATATAATAAATTTGTGTAGTTTTTTTTAGCATTTTGAAACTTCTTAAGTACCTTATATGTGCCAATTTAATTAGACTTACAATATCACACTAATTTTATAGGTGAGCAAACCGAAACACAGGTAGTTTTTAAAATCGGTACAGGTAATGTTTAAACCCAATGTAGCTCCATAGCAGGTGGTGTTATACTGCTTTTTACTTGCATAAATAAAGATTGAGAATTCTAAACCCAAAAATCACAAATCCAAAATGTTCAGAGTTAGTGATGCCACAAGTTCTTATTTTTTTGCACCACGAAACTTTGTTTCTTGAATAAAAGTATTTCAAAGTATTTCAAAAATTTTGTACAAAATTACCTTCTGGATATGTTTATATCCAGATATATAAAGTAAAAGATGACATTTGTACTTAGACTTGGACCTAAACAGTATCTCACTTTGAATGTGTAAATATTCAAATGTTCAAAAAGATATAAATCTAAACCAATCGTGGTCTCAGGCATTTATTTGTAAATGGTAATCATACCACTGATAAATTCTAAATTCCCACTGGTAGTTTGGAAGTCACCCTGAAACTCCAGATTCATGTGCTCAGTGTGAGTTCAATTTCTACTTGGATTTTTCACCAACATCCTCAATAACATCCCCAAATGAATACTTTATTTCTTTGCACCTCCTCCTCCTCCTGCTGCTCAGTCTGTTCTTCTATTGTCTTTTCCATCCCAGTAAACAGTCTCCACACAGAGACAATCTAAACCCACCTACAGGATGGTTCATCAGCTATTTCTGCAGAAAACAATCTCTCAAAGGCAAGTGAGAAATAGTAAAACTAATAACATGAAAGTCACTGAATCAAGATGAAGTCACTTGTGCCAACCCCACCAAAAGCTAAAAAAAATTGGTAGGCTATAAAGGAAGGATTCTTAGGGATGTGTTCCTAATAATAACTGTCACAAAAGATTCTGTTAAAATTGCTTGGATTGGTTCAAATGTTAAAAGCAAAAAAAGGTTAGCTCTCCATAGTTAATATTTCTCATTTGTTAGATATGATATAAAGACCTATTGAATGTAATAAAGGAGGCAAAACAGATGGATATGAGTCAAAATACATGATAAATACATTGGCGGCAGAGTGCTGCAGCAAAAGCTACATAGCTGTGTAAAAATAAGCTGCACAATAGCTTTCATCTCTGTGAGTCCAATTTAAATTTGAAGACTGGTACTTAACCTCTCTCCCTTTTCATACAATGTGACATCATAAATCAAATCAGTTCTTTAAACTGGTATTCTCAAAGAGCAAATACAGAGCCTCAAAACTGCCTTCCATGGAAGCTGCTGGTGTTCAGATATTCTGTGTGACTATTCTTTTTAAACCGATTGTGAAACCTCCGTTTTAGTGAATTTCTTTGGTTCTGTTCTTCTTTCTTTGCAACAAAAGGATAGTTATTTTGAGTCAATCCCTTGACGCCAAGTGAAAGGAGAACAATCTTGTATAGGAGAATTAGACACATTTAGAAGCTAAATGTGGGGCTCCCGTGAAGTGGTCTTAGAAAATTTCAAGGCAAAGAGATTCATAAGGAAATTGCAGTAGGGAAGAATTACCAGCATCTGAAAGCCAGAGAATAGAATGAGCAGATAAGTTACAAATGCAGGTTCAGAAACAGATAATTGAGGCAAAATGTGTATGGTGCCTTGAGGTCTTCAGATGGAAGTTACCACAAAATATAAATTTCAAGTATTAGTTTATACAAATGTTCCTCATACAATTGCTAATTGAGAAGTATTACAGGAAAGTTCTTAATAGGGTAAAAATTCTCCTAAATTTCAGAGTAGATGATTATTTCAAAAAAAAAAAAAACATTCAAAATACCCCAAGGTAGGGAAGTGGGCAGTGACATGAGTGGTTACTCCAGATCAAAGTCATGATCTCAAAAGATATAAGAAGTATCTCAAATTCTCAACAGCTAAGAGATACAAATTAAATCCCATACAGAGAGATTGTAAGAAATATCCTCAAAAAAGTTTTTAAGTAACAAAAACTTTAAAGATATATGAAATAACTCTGTTCTAGCTGTGTCAGAACCAATTTTTTTTATTTGTTTCTCAAAGTGTAATCCCATATATTTTTGTTTGACGTGTTAAACCTAGATAATTGCAATATACTTTATTTAGCTCCTCTACAGTTTGTGCCTCTGTGTCTACCTGGCCCTCCTTCCCTGTCTCTTCCTCTTTCCTCCTGATCTTGCTAATAAATTCATCAATTAAATTACAACCTGTTTTTTGGCAGCCTATCTCCAAACTACACACTGCTTATAAATAAAAATTTCGTCATATATGTATTTTTCTATATCATGCTTATTTTATAGGACATCTTGCAGACACTCTGCACTCAACACTTAGCTCACGACCTGACTCCAAGCCTGTATTCCCTCCCTTTTCATCATTTCGTAAACAGGAGGCATCATTCATTTATTTTCCCAGCACTGCTTCCCCAGATATCTTTTGCTCTTTGTCTATAAAACCATCTTCTTCCTCATATCTTCTTCCTCATACAGTCACCAAAACCATACATTATGCTTTCTAAATGTTTTAAGTGTTTCTAAGAATATAATAATTATGAAAATGCATGCTTAAATGCAGCATTTACTTGGTGGTGAGCAAGATCCTAAGTACTTTATGTATATTAAATATACTAGTAATTTCATATAACAAATGTTAGTATTGATTCACTTCCCATTTGATTGAATATAATCATAGTTTTAAAAAGGTTAAAAAACCTGCTGTACAAAGTAGCCCAACTGCCCTGGCAGACGCTGCATTTGAATCCAGACATTCTAGTTAGGTAGCTAGATAGACACTAGCAAGCTTGGAAGCCATAAAGGATAAGACGCTCCCTCATAAAATAACCTTGGTATCTACCTTCTCTTTCCCTTTTTAAGTGAGGTGGATAGAGGTGTTAAGTAACATTGAGGGGAAGCTACTTCCTTTAGGGAAAAAATTATATATATATATATATATATATATATATATATATATATATATATATATATATATATATATATATATATATTATCTTTGGCCCATGATTGAGACTTGACATTCTAAGCTACCCCAAAATATAAGATTATGGTCCCATCCTTAAGAGTTAATTCAACTAAGTCTGTCAATCACCTGGCCAAGAGACTACCCCTCATCTAAGACCTGCTAAGTATATGAAATAGTTATAACTTTAATGAAACAATGCACTTAAAACTGCTGAGCAAATTCCATTGTGTATATGAACCTCACTCTCATCCATTCATCTGTTTATGGGCATATAGGTAGGTTCTAGTTCCTTGCTATTTTTGAATAGAGCAGCAATAAAAATGGATGTGAAAGTACCTGCATAGTAGAAGAAAAAGTCTTTTATTCAGGAGTAGTATAGCAGGGTCATTTGGTAGTTCAATTTCCTATTTTTTTAGAAAAATCAATACTGATTTCCTTAATGCTTGTACTGGTATCTACTCCCATCAACAGTGAATAGGGTTCCTCTGCCCCCACAACTGTACAGCATTTGTGGTCAGTTTTCTTGGTGATGGCCATTCTGACTGGTAAGATGAAATCTCAACATGGTCTTAATTTGCATTTCCATGGTGACTAGAGATGCTGAGTAATTTTAGAAATACTGGCCATTTGTGTTTCATCTTAGGTGAGTGATCTTTTTCAATTGTTGTTGAATTTGATTCACAAACATTTTATTGATAATTGTTACATGTATGTTCTTTCAGAAGATTAGTCTAAAATTTCCCTCTTATTTTTCTTCTATACCTTTTCCTCTTCTCTGCCTTTTCCTTTCTCTTTTCTCCTCTCTCCCCTTCCTACATCTCTGTCTCTCATCTGTACTATGTTTTAGTACCAGGGTAATATTGGCTTCATAAAATGATTATCATTGCTTTCCATTCCTTTGATGGTATATGTTTTTTTTAAATTTTTTAATTCTTCTTGGAAGGTCTTACAGAAATCAGCAAATCCATTTGGGCTTGAGATATTTTAGTTGGAAAACTTTTCATTACTATTTTATTTTCATTACTTGTTATATATCCATTTAACAATTTTGTTCTCTTGGTTTAATTTTGGTACATCACATTTTTTCTAGAAAAACATCCATATTCTTTCCTATTTTTTTACTTACTGAAATATAAGTTTTAAAACTGTGCCCTACTTAACCTCTTAATTTATGGGTAGCTCTGGTGATGTGTCCCTTTTCAAATACAATTTTATTAATTTCGTTCTTCACTCTTTTTCTTTTGGTTAATTTCATTAAGGATTTGAAAGTCTTTATCTTCTCAAGAACCAACTTTTTGTTTCTTTGATTCTTTGTATTTTTCATTTACATTTTATTAATTTTTGCCCGTATGGATGTTGAATCCTGAAATGTCTTATGGAGCAAATTGTGTTAATTGGAGACCTGGTGTTTTTTTTCTCCAGATAAAATTATGTTAGACAATGTCAGTCACTATGCAGTGTCCTAGCTGAGTTACCTGTTAGGCGAACTCTTTACCTAGGCATTGGTAAGAGGCAGCCCTCTCAGCCCTCAGGAAAGCGTGTTGGAACAGAGTATCCAGAACTACCCCCTTTACTGTTTTCCATGTGTGATGGATGGACAGACTTTTCTTGTGTGGATTTCAATGTTCAAGGCCATGATGTGCCCTCCCTACCCCACCCCACCCCCACACAGGATATGCTCATTTTACAAGTACTCAGGCTTTCTGTTTGTCAGTGTCTTAGATTGAGTCAGTATGGAGTGCTCATACTATTCTATGCTTATGCAGACCTCATACTCTTGGTGGATTGAAGGGTGGCTCTGGGATTTACAAAGTGAAGTTGTCGCAAGTTTTCTTTCTTCCTGCACCTAGTTTTGACAGAGATATTTGACTGCAATGTTTTGCTCAGGATCTGCTCATACCGATGGGGAACAGGATTCTGGGAAATTTCTCAAAATGGGCATCATTTTTTCTGGACATTTTATTTTGTTTTCAGAATGAGATTGGAGAAGGAGATGTTCTGGGTGAGACTGTTGTGTCTCTCTATTTCATGTAGTATCTCCACTGCTGAGTGCTGCAATCCTCCTTTGTCTTTCTATGCTTCTTTGTGCAGTCATGGGTCAGATGTGTCCGTTAAGATTTATTGTGGTATAAGAAAGTGATGCTCATTTCTACTTGCCTTTTTTGGGGGAAGCACTGTCTTGAATTTAAAGAAGGCTAACTTTTGATACCTTCCTGTCCAGAAGTAGACCAACTGCTTCTAAGAGCAGAACCTGAGAGGTGGGAGAGCTAACGCCTGGTACCCCCATCCCGTGAGTGGGCTAGCTGACTCTAGCAGCACTCTGAAGAAAAAACAACTGAAGAGAAGTTTACTTTAAACCATTAATAAACCTTCTGCATCTGCTGTTACAGATGCTCTGATGTTATTGCATCCTTGGCTTCCTCTGCGTACAGGTGCTCATAGGCACTTTTTAAAAATGGACCCAAACTAGGAATACGTGGACAAGTAGTACATGGTATGAACATAGAGTAAGGAACATTTGCCCCAGCATCATCCTTAAACATTTGTTAAAGAGGAGGGTTTAGAGGTCTTACCTGCTGGACTCTGCTGATGCAAAACACACATACACTCTGATCACAAATGCAATCACATTAAGCCCATCTGTTACCTATAGCAGATCTACAGGGCACTTAGTTATTGAGCTCCTTTTCTTCAGTGCTATGATCAGCACTTTTTACACATGTATGTTTGTTTTGAGTCAAGAGTTGTTTCAGTCAGCTCCACATTGCTGGCATGAATACCCAACTAGACACAGTTTATAGCGGGGGGAAGGGGATTATTTTAGGCATACTGTGTCCACAGGAAGTTACATCAATGGCAGAAGAAGCTGGCTCCTTTTCATAGATTCTAGCAGAGACATCACCAACAGCCAGCACAACCAAAAACAATCACAAACCATCAGACCACTGTTCTCTCCACTCCTTTGGGCTAGAATTCAGATCTGCCCCAAAATGCACCTTTAGGCTGGACTCCAGGATCTTTCCCCAGTGACACCTCCTCCATGTGGGTGGCTGGAGACCCAAGTTATAAGCTCAATTTTAATAAAACATGTGGTGTCACACATTCAAATCATCATATTCAAAGTAAAATGAGTCAAACCAGGTCTCTGAGGAAAAGAGCATAGAGCATATCTTAAGATCAGTCAGCATCTCTAAACATTGCTTATCAATATTGGATATCTGTACTGTTAAGTCCAAAGGTACACCAAGGCAAAGGAAACCTAGTCACATTGCTTTAAGCAGGTGGATTAAATAGTTGTAAGATTAATTTTAGAGCCAGTTACAAGTAAGGAAGTTAGCATTTCCCATGAATAATATCACAAAAGATATTTTAAGGCTCAAAAGAAATATTCCCAATTCTTTCTCATAGTTCAATATTTTGCTCTTATAGTTCATCCCTACATCTGCTCTATCATCTTATTCCTTTTCTGTATGCTTTAAATTATTTATAGATTATATATAATACCCTACTCAGTGTGAATTCTATAAAAATAATTGATGCTTAAATAATCATGATAAGAAAAAATGTCTCTCTGTACAATGTGGAGGCAGCCAGTTTCTTTAAATATAATAAAGCATGAATGGTTGAAAACATGAATGCAAAACTGCATATACTAAGCATATCAAAGGAACTATTCTAGAAATTCAAATTCCAAAACTTATCAATGTGCCCTTTCCCACCCGCGGGTGGGTCAGAGAGGGCCCTAGAGAAGGGGTGAGAATGATAGGAACAAGAGATGCGAGAGAATGGAGCAAGTCAATATTCCGATCTAACTCATTTTATTCCAAGCAGGCAGCACTTTAAGTATCTTTTCACAGGGGAGGTTACTAGGAATTAGCATAACCAGGTTGCTAGGCAGCCTGGTCACAGCAAGGGACATGTGATCTCTAGGAGGAAACCTGCAGGTGAGAGAAAGTTTAGGAGAGAGGTAGAAACTAGCATTGGTTAATAGGATGAAGAACAGAGACCTTCAAAACAAATGTTGACACAGTTTAAGGCACAATAATAGCTCCCCACATCAATGAAATGGTTCTTCTTCTGCAACTTCGAATGGAACGCATTTCCTAATAGATGATTTTTACTGACTGATTACTTGAATGTGACTGACTTGAAAACTAATCAAATGACCATTGGCAACCCATAAGAGTTTCTATGCCAAAGAAATATAATCCAATTATCAAGATAGAATGCAGACATGAAAATAAGACTATAATAAAAAGTGAAATGTACCAACTGCTGGATTTGGTCATTTGAACTGAATGAATGTGGAAGGTTGAAATCCAGTACAGGCTTGAATAATCATGGTAGATTCTAGAATAGTATTTTCAATGATTAGTGGTTTAAATAAATAACATGTCCTTGTGCCCTGCAGTTTACATAAATGACATGTCCTTGCATCTGGCCATCCCCAGATCCTAGGCAAGGCCAGGTGAAGGAGCTGTTCCTTGGTTCCCCACCAGCAATGTGCTTATTGTTTGGTAGTGCTGGCTGTTGGTGGTGTCTCTGCTAGGATAGATGATCCCACCTTCCCAATGACCCTGGATTCCAGGTCAAGTAAGCAAGCTGCTACTTAGCTCCATACAGCCTGTGCACCCAGGACCCCCCTTCAGAAACCCCCTGACACAGGTAAGGCCAGGCTGGGCACCTGAGCCTTGGCCTCCAGCTGGCCCCTGTGCCCACAGAATCTACCCTCTGAACCCTGATTCCAGGTGAGGTCAAGGAAGGGAACTGTGCCTCAGCTCCCCACTGGCCCATGAGTCCCATGACCCCACCCATTGATCCCAACTTTTGATGGGTCCAGCACCTAGCCTGCTCCTGTTACTGGGGACATGTGGAAAACCAATCTCTAGTCAGAACATAGGAAGGTCACAATGGGAAAAGGATACACAGGTGCAGTGCCCACACAAAGTTCACCTAGCACCACTTTGGAAGTCTGCAATGAAAATATCAAAGAAAGGGCACAGATGCAGACCCAGGAGGAGATGACAACATGTTCAGGGCATCTCTTCATGGAGACAATATCCATATTATTAATGGAAATGGAAGCAAAATTTAATAATATAAATGAAAATATGCAGAATCAGCTTGCAAGCTTTGCCACCAGGGTAAACACATTGGTGGAAAAACAGATGGACTTTGGTAGAACAGTAAATAAGATAAAGGCAAACCAGCAATCAAAGGAGCTCAAGAATCATCTGGATAAACTAATCAAAGACATAATGAAATACAAGAATGAGTACCAGGAAGCATTAAGTAAGACGACTTTTGAAATGAAAATGTAAATCAACAAATAGATGGAGGCATTGCAAAAATTTCTAATGGAAAACCAAAATCAAATGGAGATATTTAAAACATCCCTAGAATCCCTCACTACCAGAGTAAATAACCTTGAAGATAGAACCTCAGATATGGAAGACAAAGCATAAGAAATAGATCGGGATTAAAAAAAAAAAAAAACTTGGATAAGTTCAAAAAAGCTTGTGAACAGAATATGAGGGAACTGTGGGACACCCTTAAGAGACCAAATCTCTGGATCATGGAGATATGAGAGGGGGGAGAAATACAGACCAAAGGCAGTGAGAATATATTCAACAAAATTATTGAGGAATATTTTCCCATTCCAGTAAAAAAGAATTCAATTCAGATACAGGAAGTGCACAGATCACCAAACAGACAGGAACAAAGAAGAAACTCCCCAAGACACATTATAGTATAAACCCTAAACATTGAAAGCAAGGAGAGGGTTCTAAAAGCAGCAAGAGCAAAACAACGAATCACACATACCCATTAGAGTTACCCCAGACTTCTTCACAAAAAGCAAGAAGGGCTTGGAATGACATACTCCAAAGTCTAAATCACTTTGGTTTTCAACCCAAACTATTTTACCTTGTGAAACTATCCCTCATAATAGATGGATAGAGGAAAATATTTCAAGACAAAAGCTAGCTCTGCAATTCTATGGATACTAAACCAAACCTACAGAGAATTTTCCATGAAATATTCAACACAGAAGAGCCAAGACACCAACCCCCCAAACCCTCCAAAAGTTGGACACAATAATCAAGCATAGAAGGAACAAAATAATAAGAGAAGCAGTAAATCCCATAAACCCTACACCATGGCTGGGATTGAGTCAAGCCTCACAGTTATAACTTTAAATATCAATGGTCTAAACTCTCCCATAAAAAGACACAGGCTAGCAGGATGGATCAAAAAGTGGATCCTTCAATCTGCTGCCTACAAGAAACCCACCTCACTTCTAAAGACAGGAACCTCCTCAAGGTGAAAGGATGGAAAATGACCTTCCAAGCTAATGAAAATAAAAATCAAGCAGGGGTTGCTACACTAATATCTGACAAAATAAACTTCAAACCAAAATCAAATCAAAAGGACAATCAAGGACACTTCTTACTCATCATGGGAACAATCCAACAAGACAATATCACCATCATAAACATGTATGCACCAAATATAGGTGCACCACAGTTCATAAAACAAAAATTAATGGAAAACAAAAAATAAACTCAAAGTCCATTGTAGTTGGAAACTTTAATACACCACTATCATCTTTAGACAGATGAAGAAAAACATAAATCTCAATCACACCATAGATCAACTGGACCTAACAGATGTATACAGAACATTCAATCCCAACTCTACAGAACATGAATTCTTTCTCAGCAGCTCATGGAACCATCTCCAAAACAGACCACATCTCAACAAATTCAAGAAGATTAAGATAACACCGTGCATCATATCAGACCACAATGCATTAATGCTGGAAATAAACAATGAGAGAAAAAACAGAAGTCACACCAACTATTGGAGATTGAATAATACACTATTAAAAAAAGAATGGGTCATTCAAAAAATTAAATTGGAAATTTAAAAATTTCTTGAACTGAATGATAATGGAAAATACATCAAGCCAGAACCTATGGGAAACAATGAAGGCTGTCCTAAGGGGAAAATTTATATCACTGAATGCCTTGATAACAAAGAGATCTCAAATTAACAACCTAACTAAGCAGCTAAATGCATTGGAAAAATTAGAACAATCTAACCCTAGGAGCTCAAGACAAAATAATAATAATAATAATAATAATAATAATAATAATAATAAGAAGAAGAAGAAGAAGAAGAAAGCTGGTTCTTTGAAAATATAAAGAAGATTGACAAACCCCTGGTGAATCTAACCAAGTGGAAAAGAAAAAAAGTCCCAAATCAACAAAATCAGAAACGAAAAAGGAGAGATCACGACAGACACCAATGAAATTGGAAAAATCATCACGACATACTTCCAGAACCTCTTCTCCACAAAATTGGAGAATCTGGAAGAAATAAAAGAATTCATGGACACCTACCACCTAACAAAACTAAACCCGGAACAGATAAATCTCCTAAATAAACCTATCACATATATGAAAATCAAAAATGTAATCAAAAACCTCCCCAGAAGGAAAAGCCCAGGTCCTCGTGAATTCTCAGCCAAATTCTACCAAACCTTCATCACAGAATTCAAATCTTTCTGAAGCTTTTTAGAATAATCAGAGAACCAGAAATACTTCCAAACAAGTCAATTCCACCAACAAGACATTGGATGCTGGCTGACAACATGGCAGGAGACAAACCTTCAAACATGGCCCAAATGAAACCTATGAGTAAGTAACAAAACAGACAGGAGACCAATCACAACAGAAAGTCAGATAACCCATGAAAGGTCAATGGAGACAGACACCAACGATACCCAACACAACCCAGGACAAAGGTCCAAAGATACTTAAGATCTCAACAATCAAGCACACTTAAAACTCACCCACTATGACTCAGGGAACTGAGCATAAGAGGGGGCGGATAGAATGTAAGAGCCATGGTGGGGAAGAATATCAGAGACATTGCCCCCCTCAGCAACAATGCACAAAGTTGGAAGAAAAAAGAGAAGAAAAAAATGGCTACCTCAGGTGCATTTCATAGCCTCCTAACCTATGGACTAGATCTAGTATGCACCCTGAGTAAATACCCCAGTAGGTAGGGGACAGAGAGGAGGGAAATGAGGACACCTTTAGAAGATTTGTTCGTACAATGTATATACTGATTCTTAATAAAGATATTAAAAATAAATATATAACATGCTCAATTGTCATATATTATTAACTTTTAAAAGCTATTATAATTATCAATCTCTTTTTCAATTCTGTTTTGCATTATTGTCATATAGACTGACATTTTCTAAGCTGGGACACAAAGAATTACTAGCTGCAACTGATGTTTCACATATATGTACACATACAAACCCAACATACAATCTAGGTAGAGATATGTTTGAATCAAATATATTGCAAAAATTTTAGACAATCATAAAGGCCATTTACTCAACTCAAAGTTCTAAGATTGTGTTGTATAAATTAAAGAAACCTGTTTTATTTATTTGAAGAATTCCACCCCGGACCCTATCTTGAAAGAAATATCTATTTGCACCCCATTAATACCTCATGGAATACAAAGTGGGGAAATATTCAATAGAAAATTAAATTAATAACTATGTATATTTTATATGTTGATGTTCAGGAATAATTTGGAAACTCTTCCACAAGAATATACCTTCTGTATATTCTATCAGTATAATAGCATGAACCTCACTAGTAATGCACACACACTCTACTTTTGTTTCTATACCCATTGACTTCAGTCACATTTTTATATACTTTAATAAAAAGTATATAACATGTGTAAAGTTTTATAAGTGTATAAAGTTTTATATACTTTAGAATTCTATAGTAACCATTCATAATTCTAGCCTTCCCATCCAGCTTGTAGTTAAATCACACACACACACACACACACACACACACACACACACACACACACACACACAAAATCTTAACTCATTTTAGGTCTTTTGAAATTGTATGCCTAATTATCCAATATCATATGTCATCTAATTTTGTCTTACCTCCTGTATCTTGCCAGCACACCTAATAAAGAAAATTTGTCTTTTGTCAAGGCCTACAGAGCATTCTCTCAAAACAATAGGAGGAAAATATCAAAGTAGAAAATAATTGTCTTAGGGCTGAAGAGATGGCTTAGCGGTTAAGGCGCTTGCCTGCAATGCAGAAGAACCTGAGTTTGATTCCACAGTGCCCATGTAAAGCCAGATACACAAGAGGGCGCATCTCTCTCTCTCTCTCTCTCTCTCTCTCTCTCTCTCTCTCTCTCTCTCTCTCTCTCTCTCAAATAAATAAATAAAATATTTTTAAAAAAATAAAATAATTGTCTTAGTCCATCTCTCTAATAACTTACTATAATAAAACTAAATAGTTTCAGGTTTGAAGCATTAGGTTCATTCCAACACAAAATAAAGAGGAAATATAAGAGGCTCTGAATGGAAAGGCAGAGAAACCTCACCTCTAGAATGGTATTAAGAAGGTCTTTAAGAAAAAGAATGATCATAATGAAAAAGCCTAAGATATATAAACAACTCTATTATCAGTTCCAGTTCTTGCTTAATGCTGTTTAACCAGCTCAAGTATAACTCCTCTGAGTTTACCGCCATGACCGCTCCCTCTACACCTCCTCCTTCCCTGCTTGGCCTCCTCAAACATTTTGTGCACTTTGAATCTATTTTTTTATGAGCACATCTTGCAAAATGATGGAATGTTCATTTGCTTGAAGCCACAAGATTGTGATCTCATTGGCTGCTGCTTCTCTAATGCCCACAGCAGAATGGAAATGTAGAAAGTACATAGGATTTGAAATAAAAGAGAACCAAGGTTAAATTATGGTTCAGTGACTTTAGTAGACATACAACTTTCTCTCAAAAACCTCAACTATATATCCACAAAGATATTTTCACATCCATCTTTATTGCTGCTTTACTCCCAATAACAAGGAATGGAATCAGCTCTGATGTCCATCAGCAGATGAATGGATAATAAAAATATAACACATACACACAATAAAATTTTATTCAGTCACAAAGAAAATCAAAATTATGGTATTTGAAATATTGGGTGGAATAGGAAGTTATCCTATTAAGTGAGGTATCCCAGGTTCAGAAAGACTGTATGTATTGTATGTGTATGTAGAGGCCAGGAAAGTAGAAAAAGAGACTTTAAGGCAGGAGGGTGGAAATGCTCAAAGAACACATGTGATATGAAAGTGGAAGGGAGGATTTGTGGAGTGGAAGGGCACAGCAGGGACAGACAGGGAGGAGAGGTGGGGTATCAACCCAAAGTGAATGTGTGTGGAAGCACCATAAGGAACTAGTGATGGACATGCTGATTTTAAGGTGACCTTAACTACACAAAGAAGTTCATAGCACATTTCAAGAATGGAAGGCGACCTACAGAGATGGTTTACATAAAGACCCTGATATACAGTTTACATTCTAAATAAAGTAGTTAGTATTAGCTTTTTCATAGTAGATATAGTATTGGTGGAAGGAGGAAGGAAGGAAGGAAGGAAGGAAGGAAGGAAGGAAGGAAGGAAGGAAGGAAGGAAGGAAGGAAGGAAGAAAGGAAGAAAGGAAGGAGAGAGGGAGGGAGGGAGGGATTAAAGGGCTTCCAACTCCAATCACTAAGCTTTCAGTATAAGATTCTAGTTTTTGATGAAGTTAGGTTAGGAGAGGAGATGGGATACTACACAGGACTATGAACCCAAATACAAACCTCATCCTATATCCTAAATCTAAGACAAGGATGGCATAAGGAAGCGAACAGCACTGAAGATCAGAATATCCAATGTCGTTACAGTAGGATAAGGTGGGAAGAGTTAGCACAGAAGACCAGTTATTCTGACTGGCTTCTGGATTCTCTATCTGGACTTATGAATTAATCTCTAGGTTCTGAGGGTGTGGTAAAACTATATACATATCTGGATATGTCTATCCAGATGGGTTTATAAACCAGTCTGTTAGAACCTGCATTTGGGAGCAATCAGTGGATAGAGTTGAAGTGTGAATCTAGGAGAATCAGACAAGGAGAAAGAAGATAAAGGGTCCATGCTGAAAAACCTGCATCTATAATTAGGTACTAGGAAAAACCCAAGAATTTCTGGGATGCTGTCTGATTTTAGGCAAATTCTATTATTATTATTATTATTATTATTATTATTATTATTATTATTATATTTATTAGTATTATTATTTTGGAGAATGAACCCTTTGAAGTATCTTTGGTGATCTCTGAATCTCCAGGGAAGGCTAGAGATCTGATCTCCCACCGTGCAGATTGGTAACTCATTCAGGCTCTTCGTGATATCAAGCTAGAATCCAACAGCTTTTGGCCATTGCCTACAGGCTTTTTCATATAGTGGTACCAGATCCAGAAGCTATAAGCTTCACTGCAGTCATACAAGATACCACAAAAATAAATAAAGGGATTTGGCATAGCCTCTTGGAATCTGTTTTTTTTTTTTTTTTAATTGAAATCTTTTTATGTCAAACTTTGTTGGAAAGGTTTAAAAAGTTCCCTTGCCTCTTGTAGCTCTTCCAAGTGGCAATGAGTGATGACAGTGAAGAATTCACTTGGGGAGTAACTTTTGGACTGGAAACAGTGGCAAAGGCTGACACAGGAAGTTCTGGTGAGAAGGCTACAGAGATGAGGCAAAGAAGCAGAGAAGCAAAAAGAAATTGTAATGTTCATGAATTTCAAATAGCAATTTTTCAAGAAAATATTTTAATATCTTTGAAGTATAATACTTAATTTAAGGTCATGAGATGAAATTAACTAGGTCCCCTAAACTAAAGCTGAGTATATAATGAACTGCTGATTCACTCGGGGACAGAAAGAAGGGATTGAACACATGAAAGCAAATGGAATTGGAGGAGGGAGAAAAGACACTTGCCTATTTTGATGGCTGCTTGTGGTTTAGCTGCTCTGGGGTGACCCCTGCCCCACTGTTCCTTTCACAGGCACACCTGTTGAATTCTCTACAGTTCTGTTCATGCTTCTGTCTCTAAAGGGAAATAGCAGAAGTCTTTTTGCCACAATTTTAATTATGCTGTGCCTGAAAGTATCATGAATGTGATCTTGAGATTGTGATCATGAGATCATATTTAAAATTGGATTCAAATAAGAGAGAACAATAGTTCCGTCAACTGGCCTTTGGGATGGGTCAAGTTTGTGCCTCACATACCTGGAGCACTATAGAAGCAAATCTTGTTTGCTTTTAGTTCCATTTGCTTCTACCTGGTTTCTTCCCCTCTTCCCCAGCCTGCATTCAGTGTTCAGAAGGCACCAAGAGCATCTCAGATCTGGGCCAGCCATTTAACAAGAGGTGGGAAAGGGGAAGCTGGTGGCATGAGGGGACTAGAAACACATTTTAAACGATTTCTATACTGGCCTTGCTCTAAAGTAAAGCACATTCCCTTTTGGACAGAAGTGGCTGCCAATGAGATGCAGTTTCCACAAGTCCTACTGGAGCCAGTGTTCCACTGAAATCTGGGTCACAGCTTTGCTTGAAATACTAAAGTATTTTATATAAAAAAAATTTCATAGAGCTAGAAAGGAACGAACTGGCTTTGCTATGAGAAGATGTAAAAGATTGTGCCACCTGAGATAATCTGCTGAGGAAAATATTTCTCTAGCTTAAAAATCACATGTAATTTGAAATGACCTACTAGCTCTGAAGGGCTTTGATATATTAATATATGTTTTTTTGTTGTTGTTTTTGGTTTTTGTTTTCCTTTTAAAGATGATGAGAAGTATGTTTCTAGGGTTTCTTGTGGAAAGGACTGACAGAAAAGAGAAGTCCAGTAATGCCCCTCTGTGGCAAAATGTGGCATCACAAAGCTGCTTTCATGTGTGAAGAGTCATGGCTACTTCAAGCTCGCTTGGGCTCTCCATTCATGAAGCAGGTGTTTTAAAACTGGACAGCCAAAGTAGAAGCCACCTAAAGTATTTGAAGAAACATCAATGAATGTAATATGTTTTAATAAAACCAATCAGTGCATAAAGCTTTTTCATATTCAAGAAATGCTAAAAGCATCAGAAGTTTTAAAGCATCTACTTATAATATAAAGATGGCTAATTCATTACTTCAAGAAACCAATGTTATTGAGCATGATAAATAGATAATACATATACACCAAATGTGTATTTTTTCTTTGTTCAATAATTAAAATCTTAAATACTAAATAAGTAACAAAAAACAAATTGTAAACTAGGGTAGTGTGACCTTGGAAACATTCATGGCACACTCTCAAGAATTCAGCTTTATTAAGGAAGATATGGTTTGACCCCAGAGAGCCCATTTTTAGGATGGATAAAAGAGAAAGACATGACCATTTCAAACTCATCTCATCTCTCCACTTGTAAAGTAAGGGCTTAAAATCTGAACAGCCAAATAGAAGCGATCTGCAGTAGGCCTAACAACATAAGTGATTTTAAAAAGTGCCACTGAGAATAGCACATTGGACTTCTACGTGATGTCATAAAAGAACCATTAGTCACAAATTTCTGTTCATTTTGTCCTTAGAAGTGGTGTCTGTTAAGGAGGGAGAAGAGTGAGAGAGGGAAGGAAAGAGGAAGAGGAGAAAAGGGGTAGAAAGCAAGAAATAGATTTGGTTGAATGAGAATTCCAAACCCTGAGGATTCTGCATTTCAAGATCTAAACCAGGTCCCCCTGCAGAAAGTGGACAGTTAGCAGTGCTTATTAGTATTTATTCAGTCCAAACCTAGTCTGAAAAAGGATCAAAAAATAATGTCACTCAATAGATAGCCACATGTCCAGCTGAAGCTCTGCGTATTTAATGACTAAAAGAATAAGGGGGAAGAGGTGCTGGAGGATGGCTGGCCACATTACATCCACTAAAACCTAGGTTTTTGCAAATCAGTCCTGTTTCTCCAATGTAAGAGGAAGTACTCAACTGCTCTGTCTCCAGGACCAAAAAAAAAAAAATCATGTGACCTAGTCTCCACCTATCAGAATGAAGATTTTTTTAAATTCATAAATCAGCATAGTGTGAGTAGCACCAGAGGCATATGTAATTCAAAGACAATCACAGGATACTATTTGAATGGATGGTGGAGGGCTAACATTAGGGCATGTGCAGAAAGCGTGGGATGGTGAAAGACAGTGCTGGAAGATGTTAGTGTAACTAACAGTGGCTTGCTTACCAAGCCCAATAGAAGACAGAATAGACTTCTGAACAATTTGTTCTCAAGTCTGTTCTTCCAGAACTTCCAGCAATTCTGAAGTCTCTGATAGTATTAAGCACATGATTCCCAAAGGGTGGTCCAGGACATGCAGCATTAGTATTCACCAGACACCACAGCTAAAGAACTTAAAACTCTAAGGTTCCACCGTAGGCCTTCTGAATCAGTCACTTGCATCGACAAAAGCTTTCTAAAAGATGCCGACGAAGGTTCGTGTTAGAGAATCACTTTCTGCTTTCATGTCCACTTAAGGGTCATGATTCTGAAATGTACTCATCACCAACTTCCTTTGGATGATGAATTTTGCTTACTGAAAATTGACACAACGAAGAGATTCATGTGGTTTGGGAGCTATCCTCAAAAAAAAAATTCAAGAAAGAGATCAAAATTACTCAAGACATGCTAAAATTTAGCTATTTTATACCTCTCATTCTAACTCAAGTTTTTAAAATCAGTTTGTTATATGAG
>PVHP010006146.1:39947-62168 GCA_004024765.1 Zapus hudsonius
CTCTCTCTCTCTCTCTCTCTCTCTCTCTCTCTCTCTCTCTCTCTCTCTCTCTCTCTCTCCATCTCCCCATAAAATGAATGAAAAAATTTTTTAAACGTTATATGAGGCAATCTGATTGTGGCTTACTTTGGTTTTATAGTGCTGGAGATTGAACCCAGGGTGTCACACATGTTAGACAAGTGCTCTAACCTTGAGTTACATCCTACCAATTTTGTTTATTTGTGTTAACTACCCTGACATTTTAATAAAGCAGGTATTTCAAATTGTGTTATCACATGCCTTGTCCATACAATATATCTAATCATTAACAATAAATATGTTGTTTGAAATGTATTAAATTTGTCGAGTCTGGGAAAATCATTTCATTCAGTCACATTTTTATTATGAATTCGAACTTAAAATTTTATAAAGTAAATGATAGGATAATTTTGATAATGTGCTAAATTTTAAAATCTGAATATATTTTTAGCTATTGTGAAAAAAATAGTTATGAAGTTTCTTCCATGGTAAACACAGACATCATCCCACATGCTTTTTACTGTGTCTTAAATTCTCTTCTAAATTATCACAAAATTTCAGGTTGAAAGAGACAAGTTGTCCCATCAAGCCATTTTAACATGCTGTGTTTACAACAGCTCTGCTCATGATGGTTTAAGCCAATCCAGCAGACTCATGGAGAACAATTATGTTGCGGAGATAGCAGACTCCTTGGACAGTTCTGGGTATTAAAGAGTTGTTCCTAAAATGGAGATGCTAGAAAATGTCTACCCAACTCCTCCCTCTTGGGGTATACCAAAAGTTTCCAAAGGACAATTTAAAACTTTTAGATTGTATCCTTGGTGCACTTTATTCATATCTCTGGGAGAGGCAGAATCAATCTCTGAAGAGTCTTGAACCATCCTCACACAGCAGAATCTCAAATCTTCTTATATCCAGTGTCTTTGGAATATATTCTTGTTTGTTTAATTACCTCCTGATATATTTTCACTAGCAGATCTACAATCTTTAAAAAGCTCGGTCTGTGTCTATCACTGTTCTAAATTCTATCTAGTCAATTGACACATCCCCTAAGCCCATATTAACTCTGAGGACATTTACATCACAATGTTGATTTCCAAAGATGTGACTGTCATCTAATACCTCTAAGCAATTTCACACATTCTGCTTTGAAGCTCAGCTTTGTCTGCTGTAAGCACTGTTGTATTTCTGTGCTTTGACCCAAGTACAGGACCTTACATTTATCCTTGTTAAATTTAATTATGTTATTTCATTTCAGATTGTTCCAGCCTGTCAAGATCTTCTGGGATCCTAATTTGCCATCCAACACATTTTTTATCCCTCCCAGCTTTTCCATCTATAAGTCTGATTCGACTTTCTTCCATCCTTCCATCCAAGTTGCTAATTCTAAACAGAAGGAAGGTGAAGATCTCTTGACAAACCTGCAATCAATTTTGCGCTTTCATGTATCTTTCTCCTCCACAATAAATCTACTTTAATCCCCAAGGTTAAATCTACATTAAAAACCTTTTCTTAGGATGGGAGAGATGGCTCAGAGGTGAAAGTACTTGCTTGCAAAGCCTACTGCCCTGGGTTTGACTCCTCAGTATCCATGAAATGTCAGATACACAAGGTGGCACATGTGTCTGGAGTTTGTTTGCAATAGAAGGAGGCCCTAACATGCCAATTCTCTCTCTATCTCTCTCTATTGCTTTGTCTCTTAAATTACATTTTTCTTAATATACTTTAATTTTGCTTCAAAATTTAAAAAATGAATGAAGACAAGACTGTGGCCAAATCCTGAGTCCTTCAATCATACTTTCTCTCCAGATGAATATGTATCTATAAATCAGGTTCTTTGGTTACCTTCCTGTCACTTGCAAGTTCATTTAATTGTACCAATCCTATCCTCAAAATACAATATATATTTCTGATTAATGATTTTTGAAGTGCAAATACTCTATGTTAAATATTGCATCTTCAAGCTAAAAACTCTATCAAAGAAGGCAATGAAAGTAATGGATTAATTTATGTGGCTATAGTATGATGATCTTTAGTCACTGACACTTTTTATTCCTAGCTAGCATTCTAAGATTAAAGAATTTCATTCAGTTATCTAGCCAATGACTATGGTGTCCCAAATAAGAATGTATGGAGAATCATCATACCACTGCAAGAACCTTTCTTATTAAAAGATCATTAAGCCATGAGTCACAAAAATCAACCCAATGGCATAAGGATCTCTTTTCTCAAATGAAAACCAAAATGCTTATGAAAATCTATCCACTTATGTTAGAAAAAAAAATGTGTAGGTATCTATCTTCTCAATGCTTCTGTGTACACACTCATAAAAATCAACCCAATGGGCCAAGAATATACATTCTCCTAAAAAAGAAAAAGAGAAAGAGAGAGAGAAAAAGAAAAAAGAACACTTGTTTGAAAAAATCGAACCACTTAGAGGAGAAAAGTGAACGTAATTGAGAATCAACAAAAGGAAACACTTGTGGAAGAAGCCATGAGAATCAGCCTATAGTCCCATGAATCAACTCATTCTCTAGAGAAAGACATTAATGCCTTTTAATGATCTAATCATCTTTTAATTGTCCAAACCCTGCCCTCCCACTGTGGCAATCAACTTTACTCCTGAGCTTAGGAGAGAACAGACCATAGTCAATCCTTAACACTCCCAAATTCCTATACAATTCATCATGACCAGTAGAATTCTTTCCTTCCACAACAACTTGATCAATAGATTTGCTTCCATCCTTTCTAAATACAGTCTATTCCCTGACCTGCAGTCAGTTTTCTTAAAAAAAAAAAAAAAACTAATAAATCACTTTTTGGCTAATCATTACTCCCTTGACCCCATACTGAGCTAACACTACAATCCAAACTCCCATTTCTCCAGTCATGTTGGCTATCATTCCTTCACAAACTCAACTTCAAACACACTTTCTTGCTCTATAGCAAGCCACCCAGTTTGTTTCCACTTTAATCTATCCCTTAGTCTCATGATGCATCCTGTCTTTCAATCCAATCTCTCTTCAGTAGTCATTGGCTCACAATCCTAAATTAGAACCATCACACCTCAAGTCTCCCTACACTTTACACTGCTTTATCATGTAATATTGAACTTACCTTCTTGTTGCTCAGAAAAAAATGCACAACCAAGAAGCAGATTATGGAAGGAAAGGATTTATTTTGACTTATAGTTTCAAGGGGAAATTTCATCATGGAGGGGAATGCATGGCAGAGCAGGAAACCAGGGTCATCACATTGTTGTATAGAAACAGGAAGAAAGTAGTCTGTTGGCTAATGGGATGAACTAATAAACTTTAAGGTCTTCCCTCAGCAACACACCCCCTCCAGAAAGGTCCCACCTCCAAAAGGCTTCTTCAGCTAAGGACAAAGTATGAGGCTTAATCGCAAATACTAGAGGCTATGGGAAACAGTTTATATTCAACCCACCACATATATTCACATAGCCTAAAAATTATTCTCCTTAACTATTTGCTATTATACTATGCATAATGATAGCACACAGTTTGCAAGCCAGGGCTTTTAATCACTGAGCCATCTCTCCAGACCCAATAGCCCACATTTTGAATTTTAATCTTCTATATCTCAGAGTCCAAGAACAGGACCTGTCCCACAGTAAGCTCTCAGATATCTGAAGAAATAGTTGATTGTCTTTTTAAACCCACTTAAACACACACACACAAAATCAGTTTCTGAAAATTCTTCTATGATATGTACACACTAGCGTCACAATGCACTGGCTTTGAATTTCTTAGAAAATCATTTCATCATTGAATTTTTATCTTAGAATATATTATTCATGCTGCTTAAGTAGAGAGGAAACAAGAAATCCTATAATAAATCACATAAGGATATATGCACTTTTCACCATTCATTCCTAGAATTTCAGAGCCACGGTATTAATAATGAGGGAACACTGTGTTCCACATACTAAATGCTTTGACAATTGATTGACACTACCTTAATTGTCCTTTAGTGCTAATCAAGGAAATCAAAGTCTCTCCCTCATTTTTTCTCCACTTGTCCTATCCCCTAACACAGACACCACTAAAAATTGTTAAGCAAAGAACTCAAATTATTCTGCATACCTTTGGCTTGGAAATCAGATCTTCTCAGAACACAGATACTCCAGCCAGGCCACTGGAAATCCAAGTTTGAATAAAATAGCTGAGTCTATTGAGGGACATACATTCAAACTACCAAAGATGCCAACTTATCCTTTCCCACAGGTTGCTGAGCAAACATAACTTTTATGTAACTTGGGTCACTTATGGACTGAATTTTCGTGCCAGCAAACAACATATTACCTAGTTTTAAAATGGACTAAGAAAAGGCAAATGTCAACAGCAGAAAAATCCAAGAACGTCACAGCAATGTAGGTGGGCAGTGACATCCCAGAAAGGGCTCAGCGAGTGAGGATGCAAAGAAGGTCTGAGAGTTGGGAAACACTTTAGTGCTAGAGACAGTACTGGTGGAAGAGTGGTAGGAATATGCTGAGGCCAAAGGAAACATATGTGAAATGCTTACATCCCATAGAAATACATCACATTGTTATTTTCCTTGTTGCTCTGACTCAAAATTAAACAAGAAGTAATTTAAGGAAGGAAGGTCTTACTATAACTTTCAGTTCAAGAGGATCTCATCCATCATGGTGGGGAAAGTATGGTATCAGGAGCAAGAAAGAGCTTGTCACACTCAATCTGAAGCAGAAAGAAATGAATGCTGGTGCTCAGGTTATTTGCTTCATGTTATTTAACTGTGGCAATCCAGCCATGGAATGGTATTGTTCACATTTGGGTGTGTTGCCCTCCCCCAGTTAACCTAATCTAGAAACTGTCTCATAGATATGCCCAGAGATTTGGCCCCCAGGTGATTCATGATCCTATCAGGATGACAATATTAACCATGATAAGTCCAAATTTTATCAACTTGACACATAATAGTATCATATTTATGCCTAATTTCTCCCACCCCTTATCCTCACAGACTCAGGGCCATTTTATAATGCGAAATTCATTCAGTGCAACTTCAAAACTCCTCAGAATTCTTACCAGTCCCAACACTAGTCAAAAGTGCAAAGTCTCTCCTGATACTCAAAGCAATTGCTGGACTGTGAGCCTCTTTAAAAGCAATAAGCAAGCTACATGCTTCCAATGTATAATGGCACAGAATAAATATTCCCAAACCAAATGGAAACAATGGACCATAGTAAGTGATCACACATAGTAAGACAAGACCAAAACCTAGCCAAGCAAACACCAAATCCAATAGCTCCATGGTGTTCTGGTCTTCCCAACTTCTCCTAGAATCTATCATGAAGTTCTGCTTACAGAAGTGTAGAGCCTCTCTAGTCTAGAGTTCCAATCTTTCCACATTCTGCATGCAAACCCTTGGCAAAGACCTAAGAACTATATGGTCTGGTTTATCACAGTCATAGCCCTGCTTCTAGGCATCAATTTTCTTTTCTTTTTCTAAAGATGAAGCTGCCATGCTGACAGTAACTTTTAGAATGTAAGAAAAACAGGTTTTAACCCAGAAACCATTAAGGAAAACAAAGTTTACAGACAAATCACTAGAATACAAGCTTGTAAAACAGTAGTCACTTCATGAGGGAAAACCTTAGGTTTCAAGGTATGAGACAAAAGTCATAATGATGGTCAGGTTCCGGTGTTTGGAAGCGCATATAAGGCCTCATCTGCTGCTCTCTATTCTTTCTCTTGATTTCCACCACCTGCCCTACAAACCGTCCTACATCATCTCCCACTTCATGGTGATCAATATGCCTATTAGGTATGGCCCACCGAAAATTAGGGACAAGTCGTCTGACTCGTCCCAGCCTGACATTTCCCTGAGGTTTCTGTCTTTCAACCCTTCCCAAATGATGAGATTCATCTTCATTTTGCTTAGTGGCCAGCTCCCCTCCTTCATTTTCTTTTACAGCATTTTTCATGTTGAGGTGTTTTAGTGCTTGTTCCTCTTTGGATTCCATTACTCCTGGGCCTATCCTTGCTTCCTCCAGCAGATTCTCAGCGCCAGGTGCTTCACCCCGACTCTCAGCTCCGAGACCTGCAGACAGCAGCTCCTCTTGGGCCGCCTCCTCTCCTGGTCCGACCGGGGCAGCCCGCGCGCTCTACCACTTCGCCTGCAGCAGCGGCAGGTGCCCGCCAGAGAGGGAGGGACGAGGCGTGGAGGCGGCGAGCAAAGCTCCTGCGCTGCGACCTAGGCATCAATTTTCTGTATTACTTCTGATTAGTATGACAGAATACCTGACAAAATGGTTTGGTGGAAGAAAGGTTTATCTTGGATTGTAGTTTGAGGAGACAGTGTCCAACTTGGTGAGGAAAGCTTGGTGACAAAGGCATGAAAGAAATAGTCACATTCACTGTGCAGTCAGGAAGCAGAAGCAATGAATGCTGGGGCTCATCTCACTTTCCATTTTTTTTCTCCTGATTTGGGTTTCCAGCTGAAATCATGTTACTTCCCACCATAACGGTAGGCCTTCCCATTTCTAATAATTCAGCTTTAAAGCTCTCTCACAGACATGATCAGAGACTTGTCTGTGTGACTCTAGACACTGACAAGTTGACCGTCAACATTAACTAAGGATGCATAATAGCAAACAAATACAAGAAACTGACCGCATGACTACTCAATGTGCATTACTATCTAAAATCATCTACAGCAACTTTGTTTCCTCTTCATGATTCTATTGTCTGTTTTTAACTAGATTTTCTTTTAATTTGTGCTTAATATTTAGACAAATATATACTTCTTCCTTAATGAAAGTCTAAAGTCATTGTTGTTTGTCTGCCTAGCATTTCAATACCCATTTCCTGGATGTTTGAGAATTATAAGAAAGGTAGAAGAAGTCTAGTCCTTATTTTATGGTAGACACCTAATGCTACCCAAATGTATTCAGCCAACAGTGAAAATAAGTAACACAACTCTATTGTAGGTAGTGTTCTAAATGCCTTAAAATTATGATTCGTTTTGTTGAATTCTCATAATAGTATCTGCTTAACATGTTTGTTACTTCCACTTACTAGATGAGAAATTTAGGTATACTCATGGAAGCATGCAACTTATAGAAGACCCCAGATGTTAAACCCTGCAAGGCTAACTCAGAGATAGATATTCCTAAGGATTATGTCATAGCTCCTTTCTGAGAAGCTTGGTAGTTGGGTATAATCGGATGGTTTGAGATTCTGAAAAATGCCATAAAGATATAGTAGATAATTGTAAATCATATGAAATGCTGCTGTGGAGTTGGGAATGTCCTGTAGGGCTCAAACAGCAACTATAGTTTAGGGTAATAGAGAACTCTGGCTGTGTTCTTGGCACCTTGGTCTGATAAACTATGTCAAGGGGAGCATAGATATTTAATCCAAGGGCTATTAAAAATACTTTCTCTGTCTGCCCCATTCTTATTACCCCACATATGGGAGACCTTCTAATAATCGTTTCCCTTGTGTTTCAGATATTATGGGAGAAATAAAGCAACCTTTAGAAGAAACAAACAACAACGATGGGCTTGGATTGTAGTTCTGATGGCAGTATTCCCCTAGCATCCATGAGGTCCTGGGCTGGATCTCCGGTGTCACATAAAAACCAGATGTCCTAGGGCATGCTTGTAATTCCACCATGACAGAGGTGGAGGCAATAGGATCAGAAGTTCAATTTCATCCTTACCTCACCACCAGCCTAGAATACTAAAAATTCTGTCTCAAAAAATAAAAAACAAAAATAGGTCCCATAAGCATTAATAGACTGCTGTATACCAAACTCTACAGTTGGTGCTGTTGCTTATGTGGCTTATAGGAAAGACTCATTAAGGCTCAAGAAATTAATACTTTAACAACATGCTGGAGAAACTTGGCTCTCCAGCAAGCTGGACATTGACGTCTTATTTGAATTACTGAAATTGATATCTGTGTTTCAAATGGCTTAGTCATCTTGAAATACAGAGTATAGAGTTCAACTAAAAGCAAGTAGAAAACAAAAGGGATGACTACTCAAATAGGAAAAGGTGGGCACAGATGAACTTGCACACTTGTTAGGCCAGAAAGCAAGGAAGATTAAAATCCTGACGAGGGGCATGCACAGTGACGCAGAAGCAAAATTAAAGGGGGGGCTCAATGCACAAATACGGTCCAAGGTGAGACCCAATGAGTGTAACAGTACTGAACAGATAACAGGAACAATTAGGAGGCTTTTGCAGTAGAATCTAAAGGGCCATGGTTTAAAAAAAAAGGAGAGGGTTTTAGAGCTTCAGGATCATTTTGTAGCCATCTTGTGATAGCTTGGATCTGGAGGAGTAATCAAAGGATTCTGAATCTGGAAGGACATTTTGGAGAATGAAGTTATAGCTTCCTGAAAGAGTGCTAGCATAGCATGCATGACTACTGGGGTTTTAGTCCTAGGACAGCAAAAATCATTTACCAAGAAGGATGATCTGATGGAGAGCAGAATATAGGCATCTTCTCAGAAAGTATCTCTCATTAATTTATGATTCAATGGATAAAACAAACACCATTTTAATTAGCCATGTAACCAAATCTAACAGTAGCAATGAGGAACAGATTGACACAGTCATCTCCAGATGTGATTCCCCAAGACAAATATGCCACACATGCAGTGTGCCAGCCAAAAATTCATAGCTAGCCCATTCTCTCTGCCTGTGTCTCTTCTATCTCTCCCTGCCAGCAAAGAAATAAATAAATACTATTCAGAGCTGGAGAGATGACTCAGCTGTTAAGGCACTTGCCTGCAAAGCCTAACAACTTGGATTTGCTTCCCCAGTACCCACATACAGCCAGATGCACAAAGTGAAGTATGTATGTGGAGTTCATTTGCTGTGGCTGGAGGACCTGGTGTGCCCATTCTCCCTCTGGTCTACCTCTTTCTCTCTCACTCTCTCTCTCTCAAATAAATATATATTTTTTAAATTCTCAAATGTCTCTTTCTGCTGTCTTTTTTCCCCCAAACAAGTGCCTATGGCATCATGGGGTGTGCCCTATTGACTGGGTGTGTCTGTGGATCTGTCCATCCTAACTAGTATAAACAAACAATACCAGATGGTCTGCTTCTATTCTTTTTTTAATTTATTATTTTTTATTGTCCATAATAAATTACAATACTTAGTGGGCAAACAATGAGTTGTTATCCCCAATTCCCCACTGCCCTCCCCTCCCCAATCCGCTGGATAACCTCCTCCATGGGTCGTCTGTATCAGTCCTTGTGACAGGGGACCATGGATAGCCTAGTATTCAGCCAGGTTCTCCTGGTCATGCCTCTGGATAATCTCCCCCACCACAGCTCTCACAATCTTTCTGCCCCCTCTTCCGCATAGTTCCCTGAGTCGTGGTTGAAGCGCAGTCTCGAGATCTGTGAAAGGCAAGCACAACTACTCTGTTTTCTGTCTTTACATACATGTAGAAACTTTTGAAATAGTGTACTTTTATCTTTGTACCTTTTCAAATAGATTCTTTTGAGGTCTTTTACATACAATTGAAGTCACCTGTCATAAGTGGACCAATGTATATATTTTGGCAGATGTGAACAGTTGTGTAAGCACAGATACAATCAATATGTAGAACATTTCCATATTGTCAAAAGGTCACTGTGCCCCTTTCCAGTCACTTCCTCTCACACATCTTATATAAACTACACAGGCACTCTTTTATCCAATTCACGTTTTGCTGGAATTTTTCCCTTGTTTTCTTATTTGTGTGCTCTCTTCAGTTTTTCTCAAACCCTTGGGGGCAAATTATCCTTAATTTATTTTTTTTTCTTTAAAAGCAAGGACAGGGCAACAACATCTCTCTCTTTTTTTAGGAGACTTTTCCCACTCTTTTGAGTCTTTATTTACTTCCTTAATAAAATCTGCTTTTTCCCTGCTCAAAAAAAAGTGAGGTAAATAACATAAGTACAGTCTACTTGTGATCCTGTAGTAAATGTAAATTTAGTACAGTATTTGTGTCTAATGTTTCTCTGTACCTTAGTTTTGTCACTTGGTACATGACTGTCCTACACAGTTCTTCATTTCCAGTATAGGGTTCTGTGAGTCCAGGGACAGCATTTGGTTTTCATGTTCAGACATTTACCTTAATCCACATCATCCTATAGGCTCTCATTGCTTTGTGACATTGAATTTTTGAACTATATCATTTTAAAAAAAATAGAATGTGCCACATTTAGGTTTTCTGATGTTCCTATGATCTAAGATTTTAGCTACATATCATTAAAACTATTTTATTTATTTACCAGAAGAAAGAGAGATAGATAGAGATAAATACAAAGAGAGAGAGAGAAAGAGAGAGAGAGAGAGAGAGAGAGAGAGAGAGAGAGAGAGAGAGAGAGAATGAGAATGAGAATGGGTATGCCAGGGCTTCTAGCTACTGCAAACAAACTCCAGAGAGACACTTTACTTTGTGTATCTGGCTTTACAGGGGGACTGGGGAATCAGCAGGAAGGAAGAAGAGAAAGTGAGCTGCTGGGATAATCAGGACTGAGCTGTAAAACCTCAGGCCCAGCTCCACCAAGACACCTTATCCAGCCAGGTTCCATCTCTCAAAAGCTTCACCAGATGGGGATTAAGTATGGTGCTTAATCACAAACACATGAGTCTATGCATGACATTTTACATTCAAACCATCACAGAGCCCTTGAAAATTACTTCCTTCTCTGAGCACCATGCTCAGTGGAAAGTCCATTGGATTGAACTTAGGCAACATGGAGGAATATGGACATATTTAATACTTTATTTTGTTTCTTCACAGAAGGGGAAAATTCTGCCACTTTCTCACAAGAAACTCTTATTATCTATTTGATTTCCAGCGCAGAAACATGATAGCTACTTATAAAATGGAATTTCCTTATAGCAATCCAATAGAGTTTTTGGGGATCCAAACTTTCAACTTTTTGGTATAAGTATGAAGACAGACTCTAAAATCAATTTATGGTTCAGAAAACCTGAGAAGAAACTCATAGCAAAATCACCTTAAAAGAAAAGACAATTTAGACAAACTGCTATGCAACCTACAACTGGTCAACTAAAATGGAAAATGGCATCTTGCTGGTACTTGGAAAACACTCAAAATTGGAGGAATGATAGATTATTTTATTCAGCACCTCCACCACACCAGACAAGTTAGTTTACAGCTAAGAAATGGTAGAGCCAGAGTTTGAATGATTATTAATCTCTTTTCTTCCAGAGAGTACCAAAATTCAGTGTGCATCCAAAGTTAACCTATCAAAGTTACACTCTGGCCAATTAGAAAGCAACGCATCACCATGCTTCATATAATACTAAAAGTCTCATGGTCCCAAATCACATGGTTCCAAGGGGATAGGGAGGAAATGGCATTGCACCCTCAGGGCTAAAGGAACTGCTAGTATCCTAGCAAACAAATGGCTCAGGAGAGACACACTTGGAGCTCTGAGGCATCCACTTACCCAGCAAAGCCAGCTTGAGCTTCCCTGCATCGGCAGCCTGCAAAGGAGCACTCATCTCCCAGAGGCAGATGGCCACTGGAGGATGGAGAGAAAGGGCCTGGGGGAATCTGGGTTTCTGAGTAAGAGGCCTGTTCCTCTGTTCCTCAGGCAATATTGCCATCTTGACAGTCATTGTTGAGGCAGGAAGGAATCCTCTCAGGACTGGGAGTGCTTGCTGGTTAGGGGCATCCAGGATCACACTCCCCAGCTCCCGCCCACCCCCATACACAGCCCACCCATCCCCTCCCCCCCCACATACACACACTCCAGGGAGAAGGGCAAGCAAAGAGGTTAGAAGGTCCTGGCCTTGGACAAATGAACACAGTAGCTGCCACCTATTTAGGTGAAGTAGGCCTTGTGCTGAAAGTTGAGACATCAGAGTCCCTGGGAAAAGTGGAATCTGTCTCTCTAGCTTTGGAAGTATCACAGGCCAGCAACAGTCATAGATGGGTTGCTAGACTGGCTGGAAAGTTCTATATTTGAGATAAGAGAGAAGAGAGAGAGACAGAATGGGGGCACCAGGGCCTCCAGCCACTGCAAAGGAACTCCAGACACATGTGCCACTTTGTGGATCTCGCTTTATGTGGGTAGAAGGGAATTGAACCCAGGTCATTAGGCTTTGAAGCCAAGTGCCTTAACCCCTGAGCCATGTCTCCAGTCCCCATATTTGGAAATTTATATTTTGTTTTCTTATCATTGTTGTTTGTTTCCCACTCCACTTACACATTTACCTCTTGATGGAACCAATGATTGCAACCAGTACATAGACATTCTCTTCATTTTTGTTTCATAGCCACACATAAATATAATTATATTATTAGATATATAAAGCATAGTCATCGTTAGTTAAATGGAATAGCATTGTGAAAATCTCTTTTTTTAAGCCTTTAAAGTAGTTTGCCTCTAATTCATTCTATTTAATGACTTATTATTTCATAGTATGGCAGAAACATCTGTTACTCAACTTTTCCAACTTGAAGGGCATTTATTTATTTATTGTAGTTCTGGACCACTTATAATAAATCTATAACAACAGTTTTGAATATGAATCTTCACAAACTAGTGTTTTCCTTTTTATGGAGTAGATTCCCAGGGAAATATTGTGGGTGGAAGGTCACATACATTTTCATTTTAATACATGTTGCCAGATTCCTTCCCAAAAAGTTACAATAATCCCAAATTCACAAACCAGAAAAGAGCACAATCTGGATTTCAACCCAAATAAATATTGTTTCCATATCTTGATAAGCTTCCTGTATAATCAAATAGGTGGTTATGTAAATAAGTAATTGATTAATTATTACACCCATGGACTCACACTGACAGTTATGCTAGTCGAAGCAGACCTTTTTCGACATGCTTGAGAGAAACATGTGAAACGGGAGGGAGGGAAGGCAGCAACTAGGAAAATCTGTTCCCACATTTGAGAAGCAGGTGACAGTTGACATGTTTATAAAGGAAACGGCAAATGCATTTCCTTCACGTCCTATGTATCTCAAGTACTGCCACCTAACAGGCAGCTGCACTGAAGTGTGCTCCTGACATCTGCCTTTAAAATGGTTTACTAGAAAACTAGTTTTGAGATTCCACTCTGAAAATCTCCGAGGCTGTTGCCTACTCTGTGGTCTTGAAAATGCTAAGGAGTCATTCAGTCATACTTATATCAAGGATGGCATTTCAGGCCTTGCTTAATTCTTTTCACAGCAGCGAAGGGAAAGGAACAGGACCTACATTTGGCACCAAAACTTCTCTGACTTCCTCACTGTTCCAATAAGCCTGACTGAAGTCTTGGTATCGTCTATCACTGAGCAGAAACCTCCCTGCAGCGAAGCAGATGGTCTGAGCAGGAGCTGTAGCAACAGAGGCCCTTTTAGGCTTCAGGAAACATTGCAGGTGCTGCAGGTCCCAAAATGATACCCAACTTTGCCTTTTGTGGTCTCTTTTCTCACGATGTGTGAGCTATTTTCTCCAATTCTTTTGCCTCTGTCTGCACTTAACATGATGGTAGTGTATGTCAGTGAACTGGAGAGGAGGTTATAAATGAACTGGATGATTGCACAGTAATTAAGGAGAACACTTCTGAGTATCTTATGCAAAATGCAGAGAGAATGCTGTGTTAACATATTTTCTTCTTGGAGCTCACAATATTTCTTTCTATGAATGCATAATTCCATCTCCATGTGAATCCAGTTTGACTTGGAAGGAATCTCAGAGGAGTTGAGATCAGAGGTATTTTAATGAGCAGCTACAGGAAAGTTCGAGAAAGTAATTTTAGAAAAATTAGACACAGGATTAAGTTCATGTAAGTTCTTTTAATGGCCACCTCTTGCATTGAACTTGTCTATGGACTATTGGGCTCAACAGAGAGGAATTGTTTCTGTGCTCCTTTTTCCTTATTTCCCTCCTTTATTTCAAGCCATTCCTTCCAGGGGTTCTCATTTTCTTGCTCCTGACTAATTTTAATGGTATGCAGGGCTACATCCTCTGGTTTCAATGCTTGCTGCTTTATGAATCGTCCTCAGATGACTTCACATGAACTCTTGTTTGCAATACCCATCTGTTAATCATGGCCACGATGTGTGGTGTGTATCCATGTGGCTGATTGACCAAGTCATAGCAGTGAATTTCTTCTGCCTAGTATTAGACATCTTTCTTCTAGGTAATCCAATTATTGTCAGAGTTCCACCATCATAGCTATTAACCCTACATACAAGGAGATGGTGGGGTCCATGTAGGTTCTGAATATAGAAAATTTCTTGTTCAGTTCTCAATGGCTCCACATACAATTTGTATAATCTTGAGACAATGTTCTCATTCCTTCTGTGCTTTGTATCTGTCATTCACAAAATGAAATTCATATTTTTCTTTAGTTTGAGATTATTGTGATGTCAAAATCATGAAATACATTGAAAATATTTAGAACAAATCCTTTTATGTTCACTAAGCTGTTTATGTTGTCACTTTTTAATCACTGTGACAAAATACCTGAGAAAATAACTTTTACAAGAGAAAGGGATCATTTTGACTCATAGTTTATGAGGTTCTTGGTCAGCTTCCTCTATTACTTTGGGTCTGTGTTCATGCATAACATGATGGTGCAGAAGTGTTATGGGGCAAAGGTAATTATCCATAAAGTAGAAAGATCAAGGATAGCATAAAGTTTAAAAAGGTATACTTCGGGCTGGAGAGATGGCTTAGCGGTTAAGGCACTTGCCTCTAGTGCCTAAGGCCCCTGGTTCAAATCCCCAGGACCCACATACATACACCAGACCCACAAGGTGGTGGCCCTGGTGCCCTCCCCCCCCCCTTTCTCTCTGTATCTCACTGTATCTCTCTGCTTTAAAATGAATAAATAAGATATTTTTTAAAAATTTAAAAAAGGTACACTTCCACTAACCCCCTTCCACAAACAAAACCCCACCTCCTAATAGTTCATCCAGTCATGAATTTTCCAAGGACTTAATGAATTCATATTCTTCTTGCATGTTCATCAGCTGGCAACCAAGGCTTTAGAAATGACTCTTTGGGAAACATTGCAAGATTAAACCCAAACACTGTTGTTGCTAGCACTATTGTGAAAATTGGGAAATAGAACCACCATATGATTCAATGATACCACTCCTTGGCATATACTCAGAGGACCTTCAGCCCTACCAGACATATGTACATATAAATGTTTTCTGCTGCTCTAGTTACAACAGCTAAAAAATGGAACCACCCTAGAGATCCACCAACAGATGAATGGATAAAGAAAAATGGGGTCCATGTGCATAATGGAATGTTTCCAATAATGGCATTTGCAGGAAACGTAATGGAACTCATGTCAAGCAAAATAAGCCAGACTCAGAAAGACAAATGCCACATGTTTCTTCTTGTATGTCTAATTTAAATTTTAATTTGGGTATATGCAAATAGACGTGCGTGTGGGGTGAATATAGATTATGAAACTAGAAAGAGGATAAAAAGGAAAGAACAGAATTTACGGGGTGAAGGGAGAAAAAAATAAATTAATTCATGTGGCAATAGAGCAGGTGAGGAACTAATTGGGGAAGGAAAGGGGCAGCAGGAGGTGGGCAGAGAGAAGGGGAGAGGAGTGGTGAGGAGGATCAACATAAACAGAGAATTATGAAAATACCATCATGAAGCCCATCAGTTTGTATTAGTTAGCTTCTCCTTGCTGTGTCCAAATACCTAGGAGTATTTGGTCACAGCAACCAAGAAGCAAACTAAGGAAGGAAGAGTTTATTTCAATTTACAGTTCTGGGTCACAGTCCCCTGTGGCAGGGAAGGCATGGCCATAGGATCTTCAGGTAGCTTGTGGCATGACATTCAGGTAAAAGGAGGAAGCAGAGAGTGATGAACACCAGTGCTCAACCAGCATCTCCTTTCTCATCCAGTCCGGGACTCCAGCCCATGGAATGATCCTCCCCACAGTTAAAATGGGTTTTCCCACCCCAAAGAGCATAATCAAGACACTCCCTCATAAGCGTGCTCAAAGGGTAATTTTTTGATGATTTTAAATCCTATCAAGTTGACATTATAATCCATCACTTTAATTTAAAAACAAATTAATTTTTCAAGAAGACTGGCTTACTTTTTATGAATTCTTTGAAGCCCAAGTGCATTAACCTACATGCCACATTGACAGGTACAGAATATGTATTCAGTTGTTTCATCAGTGGATAAAAATAATCTCTTTAAAAATGTTTTATGAGGGCTGGCTGGGGAGATTGCTCAGTGATCAGTGATTAAAGGCACTGGCTTGCAAAGCCTGATGGCCACAAAACTGTCATTTACAGTATCCACATAAAGCCAGATGCAAAAATGGCTCATGAGTCTGGAGTTACTTTGCACTGGTAGGGGGACCTGGCACACCTGTTTATATTTTCTTTCTTTCACTCTTTTCCCAAATAAATAAATATTAAAAACTGCTTCATGAATTAATCAAAAATATCCAAGCTTCTTTCACAAGGAATATTGGAAACTTCTTCACGTTGCCTCTGTGTTAATGGTAGACTTTAAAAAGCCTAAGATGCTTAAAAATTTACAAAAAAATAATATTACATCTGAAAAACTGGACTAAAAAATATGGACTACTCTATTTAGTTCTTTTTTAAGTCAATTTCTTGAGTCTTCAGAGCCATTATTTTTTCCTCTAACAACTTGCCCCAAATTTATAGGTTTTCTATTTCACATCTTGATTTCTAGGTGTAAAATTCTAGGTGATCTGGGTCATAATTTATTTTTAAAATATGTACCATATGCTCTCATGATTAAATATACCAATATGGGTAATAGTCTTCCTTTTGATCACTGTCTCTGGTTTATTACATTCTTGAGACCTTGCCTAGGAAGAGTGACAGTTAAGGGTGATGAAATCACTCTATAAGGAGTATGACTGCACTTAGCTCAGTACAACACAAGCTGACTTCCTCATATGAAAACCTAGTTCTTTACTGATAACAGTTAGTGGAAATGAAGGATGAATATAGGTGCCTAATACATAAACAAGGCCAAGGCAGCCTCTTCTCAGTCTAGAGTTCTGAATGATCCTGTGAAAAGTGGAGAAGTCCCTGTCCAAGGCTGAGACATGGCTCAGCCATTAAAGATGCTTGTTTGCAAAGCCTGATGTCTTGGGTTTAATTCCACAGTACTGGGTAAAGCCAGGTGCACAAGGTGATGCATGTTGTTTTTTAGTGGCAGCAGGCTAGGACATTTCCATTCGTATTCATTCTTTCTCTTTCTCTCCCCTCCCTTCTTCCCTCCCCCTCTTTCTCTCTTCTCTCTCTCTCTCCCTTGCAAAATAAATTTTTAAAAAACGAAGCCCCTCTCCATTTCTATGGGGATAGCAATGCTCATACAACATTGTAGGTGCACCATTCATTTATCTTCAGAGAGTTTACCTCAATTGCTAAAGTCCACTGAACTGAAGCCTGTCAACAGAAAAGAATTTGTCAAATATTATCCTTCACTGTTTGTAATTAAAGTGCTGCTGCTGAACTGTCAGTGTTTATCACATTAGCTGGAAAGGAAACAGAGCTTGACATGAGGACATTAGATTGGATTAATCACTGATATAAAACAACCTATTGACTGAAACCTCATTCACTGTTGAACAAATGCAAGGGTTCTAGGATAATTCATGCTAATCTAATTAAATCTAAACTATGTAAACCAGTTAGGATAGCTTTAAAAGCTGTGAATTTCAGACATCACTTAACTAGACTTAACACTACTTTCTTGTATTTCTGACTGATGGCAGGTGTGTGAAAAGTCCCAAGGACATTTCTAGATAAAGTGTACCTGCAGGAACAATGGCTGAGTTAGTAAATGATGGGACAGGAGTCAGTGTGTTACTGGGGCTCAAAGCACGGGAGCTGAGTGTGTCCTTACCCTCCTGCAGCCTGCTTTGTTTATGGCTTGGCTATCTGGAAGGATATATGCACAGGAGAGGAGGAAATGTCTCCTTGTAGCTGTACCTGGAGGGCCTGGATTCTGACAGTCACTGCCTGGTGTTCCTGGGTGTCTGCACACGTTGCCAACTATCCCCAGATATGAACTAAAACTATAAGCATCCTGCACTCCTGGAACTGGTGGGAATATGCTGCTGGGGCCCAGACCTTGTGACTCTCTGCTCAGGAAATCCTCCCACAGGCTTTCATGGAGGCCTTGGACCCTGAGTGATGATGAGGGCCTGGCCTTGTGCCTGCATCCCTCTGAGAAAATACCTCACATATAGATTTTCCAAGCTATACTGGGAGGGCTGCATATGCTGCTTCCCAGGGAAGCTTGTTCTAGCACATGGGAAAGGAAGTTCTGGATTTAAGAAATGTTCATCAAAACTGGTCTGGAGCCATCATCAGTATTTGTTCAACAAAGGCTGAGTAAGAGGCAGACAGTGGAGGACAGGCCAAGGAGAAGGTCACATCAGCCCTGGAAGGTGTCAGCAGAAGTCTTCTCCAAGGAAGGAAGCCTGGATGAACTCTCATCTACTTCCTTCTGTGTGTCAAGCAGAGGAAAGATTTACTATACCAGTGCTGTAAGAAACTAAAGATTTTGCAATGCACATCCAAAATATCAGGAAAGCTCTATAAATTCTGGAGCTTGAGGTAAAGGCAAATTTTCCCTAGTACCTAGTCACCCTGTAAGGCTGTCTTCTTACCTTAGCTGTATGGCTAATCTTCACTACTGTCCTCCTTTCTCTACCTGCCTTTGTCCATTCCTTCAAATAAAAATGCGATGTTCATTGCCATCAGATTCATTCATGTGCTACTCAAGCTGAAGTACCTTCAAAAACTTCCCATGAACTCTCTCTCCTTCCTTGAATTCCTCCTGAAGCAGATGCTCAGGACCCGAAGACCTCTTTGCAGATGTGCTTACAAACTACCTGCTTACCGAGTCATCTTTCTGTAAACATCAGTCAGCTGTAGGGACTGGATCTGAAGGGCACCAGATGGTCCAACTGCATCTCTGAAATGGCTGAGTTCTGCTAGAATAAAACAGTTACCATCAAGCACCTGAACCCTGTGGAGTCATGAACTGCCAAATCATGTCATTTTGATGATCTGGAAGCAACTGCTTCCAATCAGGACCTCCAGCTCCTTTGGAACCATCTCCATGGCTGTCCAAGAGAATCTGCTATGTTACCTTAAAAGGCTGAGGATAGCTCTGGGGAATTATGATACCCAGGTAGATTTCCCCAGCTTTGTGCTGAGCCAATGGAGGTTCTAAGAGTTTTCAACCAAAAGTGGTATTTTTCAGAACTGCCCACACCTTCATTGTGACTACCAGGAAATCTATAACCTGGAGGCTAGTCAGTGTTGCGGTTAAGTATTTGCTTTTATAGGCATGTATCAGGAGCTTTCTTCTGGGAAAAATTTATCTATGCAAGCTAGGATGAAGGTATATAATAATGTGAAGATAGAATCCATCATTTCACATTCCTTCTCATTGTGGATGGAACCAAAATGGTGGTGCAAGGGAGCAGAATTGGAAGAATAAATGTTGAATTAATAAGGGAGCCCTTAAAAATGTATGGCATAGAGTCAGAAACAGGAATCTGAATTTCCATAGCAGGATCCAAGCTTAACAGGAATGTGAGAGAGTTACCCTTACAAGCATGGTTGTGAATAAATGAAGGGGAAAAGAATAAAGGAGACTCAGTGTACAAAAGCATATACATATTGCCTCTTAATACCATAGTTGAAATAGTAACAGTGGGCCAGTGGATGAACTTCACAGTTGGTACTGCTATTTCATTGCTTTTCAGAACACTTTGACGGAAAAATTCAGTCTTTCTTTAATACCTATTTTGACTCTCACATCTTCTGAAATGTTCAACAGACTGATTAAAGAAAGCTTAGCTAGAAGCTATAGTTTCACTGACCATGAAGTGTTTTATTTCTATCTCCATTGCAATGCCTTTCACATTGTGTTAACATCTATTTTCTCTCCCAACAAAGTTGATTTCCTTAGCATTGATTTCCCAAAGAATAACACAATGTCAAACACATAAACAGGGTGTGGTTAACATTTTTTCAATGAATAAATAGTTAACCACTGGGATTTTTCAATCAGAGTTTACTTTTGTGTTCATAGAAAATCTGACCAAAGCCAACAGCTCCCAAATACCCTTTATTTTCACATACATTAAATATCTCCCACTAGCAAAATCTAACCCCACAGTAGACATTTTATGTAACCAATGAACCTACAATAACATTTCAATACCACTCAAACTATGCAGTCCATCATAGGGTTCACTTTTGGTGATTTACTGTCTATAGGTTTAGGTTAATGTATAATACCATAAAATATCATATGAAATATCCTGTGCTCTGTCTCTTCATCCCTTACTCTCTCGCCCCCCCCCTTCCTCCTGGAAGCCACTGATATTTCACTGTCTCCATAGCTTTGCCTTCCAGAAGATCATGGATTTATAGAATATAAGGTTCTTCAAACTGGCTCCCCTCATTTAGTAATATGCATTTAAGGCGCATCCGTGTCTTCTCATAGCTTGAAAGCACATTTCATTTTAGCACTGAATAATTTCTAATCTGGCTTTAGGACAGTTTACTTACCCAGTTATCTATTGAAGGACATCTTGATTGCTTCCAAGTTTGGCAATCATGAATAAAGCTGCTATAAGCATCCATGTGCAGGGTTTTGTATGGACATAAGTTTGCAAGTCCTTTGGGTAAATACTAAGAAGTGTGATCGCAGGATCATATGGTAAAAGTATGCTTAGTTTTGTAAGAAGCGTCCAATCTGTCTTTCAAAAGGCTTGCCATTTGTCATTCCAACCAGTAAAGAATGAGAGTTCCTGTTGCTTCATTTGCTGGCCAGCGTTTATTGTTGTCAGAGTTTGGGATTTTATCGCTCCTAGTAAGTAAGGAGTATGTTGTTTGAATTTGTAATTCCTTAAGGACAGATCTTTTCTTGTGTTTATTTACCATTTCATACCTTCTTTGATGCTCTGTTTTCTTTTTTTACTTTTTGCTTATTTATTGCCATTGCTCTTATTTTTTAGTTCTAGGAGACCTTAGTTTTAAAACTTTTAAAAATTTATTTGTGTGGGGGGGTGTGAGTGCATGCATTAGTGCGTATGTCAGAAGACCACTTTTGTGACAGCTGTTGCCTTTCCGCTTTATTTGAGCAGTGTTTTGAGCTCTGGATTCTAGATGTACTCTGACTTTACTAATGTTCTTTGCTATGTTCACCAAGAGCTTCTGGAAACTCCTGTCTCCCCCTCTGTCAGCATCAGAGTCATCATACTGGGATTACTGAAGCCTGCCTCAGCTTCTGGTTTTTTATGTAGGGCTGGAGCTTCAGCACCAAGTGCTTAACCCACTGAGCTATCTTTTAGCTCCACTGCATAGTTTTTAAATTGAGGGCTCTGAGATTGCATTGTTACAGTTTTTCATTCCAGGAACTACCATCATATCACAATTCCATAATCCAATGGTTCTCAATAAGAAGCAACTATAAATAGGGTGTGGTGGTTCACACTTTGTAATTCCAAGAAGGCTACTTCAGTAGGAGGACTGCCTCAGTTTCCAGGCTAGCCTGGGCTAGATTAGGCATTCCAGGCCTGCCCCAGACTACAGAGCAACACTTTCTCAAAAAAAAGAAAAAGAAAATTTATTAAAATGCATTGGGGGGGTTGGGGTTCGAGGGTTTTTCTCTAGCACATGCTGACCTGGAATTCCCTCTGTAGTCTCAGGCTGGCCTTAGACACAAGACCATCCTACTACCTCCACCTGGTATTAAAGGTGTGTGCCACTGTGCCCATGAAGTTCAAGGAACATGTTTCAATGGGTCACACTTTCTCCTAGCTTGGGTGTAATTAAGCAGCAATGTTCAGTTCTGACAGGAAGAAATTATATATATATATATATATATATATATATATATATATATATATATATATGCACACATATATATGTGTATATGTGTGTATGCCTATGTGTATTTGATATAAAGATATGATTCCCTTAGTTATCCAACTTTATTCGATTATTCCTTTCCTCTTTCCCAGGTTCCTGAGTCTGTAAGTCAGTAACTGTAGTTCATGGTATAATTTTCAAACTTAGTGGTAACAGATGGATTGTATGTTTGCCATGGCAGCTGAAAAGCTTCATGGTGCTTGTTTTAGTGTGTATTTCTCTTAGATCAGACGAAGACATAGTATTG
>PVHP010006147.1:0-61717 GCA_004024765.1 Zapus hudsonius
TAGTGCTTCTGTTTTTCTATTCCTCTCCTGCAGATGGTTTCCTTTTCAGTGAAGAAACTTTTTAATTTCATTTAGTCCCATTTATTGATTCTTGGTACTATTTCCTGTATTAGAGTCCTATTCAGAAAGTTGTTACATAAACTCATAAGTTTCCGTGTCTTCTTTATGTTTTCCTCTTTTAGTTTCAGTTTTCTGGTTTCAAATTAAGGTCTTTGATCAGTTTTGAATTGATCTTTGTGCAGGGTGAGAGATACAGATCTGATTTTGTTTTTCTACAGGTGGCTGTCCAATTTTGCCAGCATAGTTTGTTGAATAGGCTCACTTTCCCCCCAGTGTATGTTTTTGATGCTTTTGCTACATGTAAGATGGCCATAGTTATAATTTCTTGATACTCTCTTCTTGTCCAATGACTTATATACTAGTACTATGCTGTCTTTGTCACTGTGGCTCTGTAGCATACTTTTATGTCAGAAATTGTCATCTCTCCAGTAGTATTTTTGCTTAGGTTTGCTTTGGTTATGTTTGGTCTTTTGTGTTTCCAGATGAATTGCTGAATTGCTTTTTCTAATTTTAAGAAGAATGTCATTGGAAATTTGATAAGAATGAAAAAATTATTTATTTCCAAGCAGAGAGAGACAGAGAGCGAGGGGGTTATAGGTATGCAGGGCCTCTTGCCCCTGAAAACAAATTCCAGATGCATGCCACTTTTTGTGCATCTGACTTTATGTGGGTACTGGTACTGAACCCAGGCTAGTAGGCTTTGCACACAAGTGCCTTTATTGTCTGAGCCATCTCCCCAGCCTGCCTTATTATATTCTTTGTAGAGGTCTTTTTCATCATAGGCGAGGCTTATTCATACATACTTTATTTTTGAGCTATTATAAATGTAATATTGGTCTCAATTTATTTTAATGCAAATTTACTGTTATATACTGATATATATGAAAGCTACTAATTTTTGGATGTTACTTTTATATCCTATGATTTTGCTGAAAGTATTAAATCTGAGAGTTTTCTGGTATAGTCTATAGAGTCTCTAAAGCATATAATCATGTTTTCTAGATATAATTTCATTTCTTCCTTTTCTACTTTTATTCCTTTTATATCTTTCTTCTTATTTTATTGCTGTAGCAAAGACTTTGAGCACTATACTCAATAATAATGGAGACAGTGAGCACCCTTGTCTCATTTCAGATTTGGAGGAAATGTCTTCAATTTTCCTCCATTTAGTATAATGTTGGTTATAGGTTTGTCATAGATCACCTTTATTATTTTGAGGTGTGTCCCATCGATTCCTAATTTCTTTTGAACTTTTATTATTATGCATATTGAACTTTGTCAAATGCTTTTTCTGAATTTATCAAGATGATTATGTGATTTCTATTCTTAAGTTTATTTATACAGTGAATTACATTTATTGAATTTCATATGTTAAGCCAACTTCTCTGCAATATATTTATCTATAAATAAATATCATTCAAGCTGGCAACCATTTATGAGATTTACTGTGTTCTGGACACATTCCTAGATCCTGAGATGTGACTAGGGTAGAAGACAGAGGAGGAGACATCATGATGAATGATACTGTGAAATGTAATCACTCACCAAGGTTCCTCAGGAAACGTTGAGACAAATGAATAGAAGTTTATGGTCACATCTCATTCATTTTAAAGCATGCCCAGAATGATAACATGCAACCAATTCATGGATTGTAAAATCAGTAACAAAGAGAAGATATCAGTCTGGTCCCCTAATTGGGTCTGGGGTTTGAGACTTACTGGATGCTGAGCAGCCCTTCCCACCTGGAGAAATACACAGCATCCCTGATGCTGTTTCAAGAGAGTTTGGCCGTTTGAGACAGAAGTCATTCTAGATTGTCTAGTCTAAAGTGTGGAGTTGCTCTTACTTTTATTTGTGCTACCTAAGCTGAAAACTAAAGAAACCAGAAGCCAATATTTGATTTTAGTGGAGTCCTTCAGGCAATCTTTCATTTAGTCATTTAACACAAATCCTGAAACTTCTCCTGCATGGGACAGCACACTGATACCAGACAGTGGGGACACGATGATGAAAATATTTGGTCCCTGTATTAGTTGGGGCTGCTGTAATAAAATACCACAGATTGGTTGGCTTATAAACTCCAGAAAATATTTTCTCACAGTTGTGAAATTTGGAATGTTGAGACCACGAAGTCAGGAAGTCATTATGGTTGGATTCTGGACCACCTCCAGGGTACTTTTATACCCCTGCTCTTGGGTAGGGAGCTGCCCTATGAAGGCAGGACCTTGGGAGAGTGTGGAGGCCTTCCACTCTCATGGCCAGGTGGTGAGGGAGAGAGAGGGCCATGGGAGAGAACTCTGAGACTCTTAGACATACTGCTATCTCATATTGTTACACGCAATTAGACAGCTCACAGGGTCACCTCCCATCTTTTCAAGGGAACTAATACTACTCTAGAGATGCTACCTTCATGATCTCATGATTCCCAAAGATCTCTTCCTCCTAAGACCATTACTTTGGGAACTATAATCTCAGCATAGGAATTTGGGGAAGGAGCCACAAACATTTAGCCTTGACCTTCTGAAAGCATGACCTCTAACAAGGAGGAACTACTTGCAAGGTAACAAGTGCTTTTTTGTAGAATGGTGTCTTGCATTTTTTCCCTGTTCCCTTATGTCTTTTGTGTGTTTTGACTAATTGCAACACTTTTCTATCATATCACTGACAAAAACAACTACAAGTTGACTTGGCTATGTGGCCAGAACTATCTCCCATTTGCTCTTCAGTAGTATTATTGTTAATTGTTCTCCACAGGATAAAAGCAGCTGGGAGAGGATGAATAAGCCCTGTAGTTACTGCCCCTCCCCCTGAAAACTCTAGTATAGAGGATGTTCGAGGAGAAATGATTTGAAATCATCTGAAAGGGAAAGGGCTGGTGTCTCTGTGACCAGGCTTGAGCGAGCACTCACCTTTTCAACTCTCACATTCATGCCAGCTCCTCTTTACTCCTTCTTTCCTTATTGTTGCTATTGCCTCTGCAGGTGGAATGGTTGGGTTTATTTCTTATTGAGGTCTTTCTTTTTAAGACACAGAGGAAGGAAGCCAGTTGCTTGAGGAGTTTGGTTATCAAAACTAGTTTTGTCAAGTTTTGCTCATCAGTTCAATGTTATCTCATTGGATTCATAGAACATAAATGTGCCTTTGATTTCTCTTCTAAGGTGAGTGATATTCATTGACTGTGATGAGAAAAAAATTCAAAACATAGACTGACACCTTGCTTTGCTTTTCTCACCTTCAAGGTGAGATCATTACCAATAAAAATTCCAAGAAAAACCCTACACATTGTGTGTTACTTTCCACACCACTGTGATAAAATAGCTGATGGAACAGCATCATGGAGGAAAGGTTTAATTTGGCTCATGCTATCAGAGGGCTGTAGTTCAGCACAGCAGAGAACACATGGCTGAGTGGCTCAGCCGGTGGTGGTGTTCTCACATACTGGCCTGCCAGGGAGCACGGAGTGCAGGTTGGAACATGGGTGGATATAACCTTCAAAGGTCTACTGTTCTCACCAGCCAAGTCTCACCTCCTAAAGCTGTTTCAGCCTTCAAAATAGTGCCACAGGCTAGGAAGCTTGAGTTTCAAACTTAAGCCTGCTGAGGATATTTCAGATTCAAACCATAACACTTGGTTAAAGGAGAATACAACATACCCCTATTCTAATATTAACTAGAGACTAAGGTGGAATGTATCCCCCCACCAGAGTCCTTACCTCCTACTTCAATGATCTACTTACCCTTGCCTTAAGTATCATGAGTCTGGACACTTCTCTTTACTCCTGGTGCCTGGGACAGTGCTGAGCACATGGTTGTAGAGTTCAATAAGTATTTGGTAAATTAATAGACATTTAGTGAAGTACATATGTAAAACGAATTACTTAGTTATAATGGAATTCCATTGTATAATTTTTGTTTGATGTCCAATTTCAAACAAGTCATTTTCCTTGTCTGAAAGAGCTGATGTCATTTTATAATCTTTTGATTAAATCAAATGTACCAGCATTTCTTTTCAAATATATCATCTTATTATTCTGTAGTTCAGCCGTTTCTCTCTAGATAATGAGGAGCTCTGAACTCTAAGGGACAAAAGCTCTACATAATTCAAATGTATTATACTCAAGGCAAAGTTTCTTTTCAGGTAAAAATATGCTATGTTAAAAAAAAATCAAGTGAAAGTTAACAGTATCATTCACAGTAGAGTTTCTGTTCCCATTACAACTCTTTGAATTTCACTTATTGGTGACCTATTTTTAAAAATAAATACTAATTGAATGATGTTCTCTCTCAATGAGTAATCCAGATAAGAAAGTAATGAGGCATGCATGAAGACAGTTAATATAGAGAAAGTGATATTGTTATGCTGTTGATATTATCATGACCCCTCTTAACATAATAATCTGAGATGATTTATTAATATTGATGGTTTACAGTTTATAGGTAGGTTACTCACTCATAACCTACCCACAAACATTGACTAGTGAGTCATCATTGCTGATGGTGAGTTTCCTTTGAGAATTTTATCTTTCTGGCCAGTTACATTTATTATATTTCAAGAAGGTTGCTTACAAGTGTTGGAAGAATTTGATCATTGTAAACATAAAAGAATGAAGTTTGTTTTTCAGATGACTGAAATAAGAAAATCAAGTTAATTTAATTATACACTTGGTGTGTAATGTCTAACAAGCACCTTTAACTGCTGAGCCTTCTCCCCAGCCTTGGTATGCAATGTCATAAATGAACTTTTATGTGTAATGTGTAACTAATGAATAGATAATGACTTAGTATCCTATCAATAACATTACACTCATTTTGAAAATTGTCCTCTATAAAACATGCTTTTTTCTTCAGATAAATAATCAGAGGATGCATTTCATAAATATTAGCATTTTTCAAAACTGTCATCAAAATTATGGAAAATGAAGGGATTCATCCCTCATTCAGTAACTAAGGATAAAATATCTATCCATTTTCTATTTATTCTTTAAGTCTAAACTTCTCAGAAATAAGTTGTCTTCACCCTGGCTTGGAGAATTGTACTTAGGAGAGAAGAAGGGGAGAGTGAAAACTCTGGGCCTATTCTTTTTTCTCCTTTCTGAACTATCAGAAATCCTGTGTAGATCTGTAGCTACTGAGCTAACGTGCAAAGCCTTGCCTCCCATTTCCTCTTAAGAGCATGCAAGATACTCTGAGGATAAAAATAATTCTCTAGGAAGCATAAGAATTTTAATAAAAATGTAAATTATTTTAGCATTAGTCCTAAACTTCAGATTTGTGAGTATGACGGTGATTGATGAAAATGTCGAGTACTGGCAAAAATGTTAGAAATGGAAAGATTTCTTAAACCTGAGAGACAGCAGTGCATTATTACCTGAAAACCACTTCATTAAAGGTAAACATTTATTTTATTCTCTAGATTCATACTTCATGTAAAATCAAAGTTGAAAGTAAGGTAATTACTTTCAGTGGAATTTGTACCTCTGCTACCATAAAGGTCATCTAAATGTTCCCAGATGTTAGGATTAATTTTCATTATTGCTCTTATCTTATCTTTCTTCCTAATTCCCTGTTTTCCTTATCCCTTTCTATTAGAACAAATTCCATGTCTTGTTTAAGGACCAAGGAAAGATTAAAACTACTTACAGTGGAAAAGTTTTATTTGCACCTCATTCTCCCCTCCTCTTTTTGGTGGTCTTGCCTCTATTTTCTGCTTGTTTAAAACTTTGCTCAGGTTACTTTTCCTGAGCTATTTGGAAAAACAAAATGAAATGTCAGCCTTCAGTCTTTCAAATATTATCTTTGTAGCCTTCAAACCCTCTGATATTAAGCTTGGATTCCCTTGTTTCCAGGTGGAATTTGTAGATGTTTCCCTCTTAGTTATATTTTATTACACTCTAAAATCAGGGTCCTGAAAAACCAAGATAATTTGAAGGGAGCTTGGTAAGAGACTGCTTGCCACAGTTAAGAAAACTTAGATTGTTTCAGTGACCATCAGGCTTGTGACAGCTAGTTGGTGTCTCCAGGCCCGAAGGGGTATGAAGCAGGTTCTACCTAGATTCTTGCAAATTCTTTTTTAAAAAACTTTTTTATTGACAGCTTCCATAAGTATAGGCAATAAACCAAGATAATTCTCACCCGCTACCCCTATTTTCCCCCTCCCTCCATTCAATTGTCTTCTTTCCAATCAGTCATTTATCTTGCTGTCATCGTCATTTCATTCTGTTATGAAGGTTTTGTGTAGGCATTAGCAGGCATTACAAGATCATGAATATCAAGGCCTTTTTGTGTCTGGAAGACAGCATTGTGAGCAGCACTACCCTTCCTTTGGCTCTTGGACTCCGAGCATTAGAGGATGTGATAGAGATGTCTCACTTAGTGTTGAATACTCCACTGTCAGTTTTTCTCAGCACTGTGGTAAGGTTTGAGCCACCACAGTGGTCACTGCCTTCTGAACAGAGAAGCTTCTTTAACCAAAAGTGAGAGTAGCATTAATATATGGACATAAACAAGTGCTTAGAAGGTAGTTTGGTGGGCATAATATATGCATTTAACAAGACAACAGCAGTCATTACTCCCCTGGGGCTCATGATCTCTCCAGCCATACCAGGCATGCATTCCCTTCCTTGAAGCAGGCCATTAGTCAAATCAGAGAGCAGTTGGTTTCCCCCATAACAACCATGCCATTATTGTACCAGTTGGCCCATTTGGCCTGGCTGGCAAGGCATAATGCTTGCAGGATCCACAGCTATTTAACACTGCTGATGACTTCTTTCTCCCCAAAGGCTGCATGCTGCATAGCTCTTTCTAGCATTCTGACAACTCCCTCTTTGAAGAAGTAACCCTAACTGCCATTAGGGAATTGGGGCACAGAATAATTCTAATTGTTTTGAGTTAAGTGGGGGTCATTGGGTGTGGTTGTTGGGAAAACTTCTCCTTTCTAAGGGGACCCAGAGAGTCTATAGGTGGAGTTCAGGAAGATAGTCCCAGAAGATGTTGGGGAGAAAGAACAAAAGCAAAGAGTTAAGGGGAAGTGGGCATTCCCCTTGGAATAGGATTTCCATTCTTATAGACTTCCAGGCCTTGGAGAGCATCCGAGAGAACCCAGGCAGATAGAGTTAGATTTTCTCAGGACCATCTGAGCATGAGCTGATTCAGATCCATTTTCTGAACTGTCTATCATATGGCACAGTAGTGTCTGACATGGTCTGAATCTGTTCCTATATGGCTTGTAAAGCAGATGACAGAGTTATGAGGAACATCTAACCTTGGGGCTTATTTAGTAACAAACCATTTTTATGATTGACAACTTAGAAGGGACTCTTCATAGTTACCAACATAAAGAACACTCTTGATTTAAGTGACTTCAGGTTAGAGTCATATGTAAATATACTCAAATTTGAAAATAACCATCCTGTCATAGTCAGCCCCACCCTGCTGGGATGAATCTCCAAACAAGGCACAGTTTATAGGAGGAAAAGATTTATTGAAGCTGCAGATCCAGGGGGAGTTCCATAATGGTGAAAGAGGCTGGTCCCCTTTCATAGGTCCAAGCAGAGAGAGAAACCCATCACTACTAGCACCACACACACATAAGCAGAATAGGCAGGGAAGCGAAGGAGATTTCTTTCCTCTTTATATAGCCTTAGAGTGTGGTCTTGAAACCTTATCCAGGACTTGTTGGCTTCCTGAGTCTCTGTAATTTTCTTCCTGCACTGTCTTCCCAGGAAGGGTTTTTCATTTCTAGCTTCCCTAAGCTTCTTTACATCCTGCCCCCTACTGATAGGCTGCCTTCCTGTGAACATCCTCAGAGACCCACCCAAGATAATTAAAAAGGTCAAGTTGACAACAAAAGTTAATCATCACACATCCTGACATCTATGATTGTTTTTCCTTATTATAGGAATACAACTATTAGAAGGGGCCAACCTGCCTTAAGGCCTTGCCTGTTTTCCCTTTTGGAAAGTTTTTGTTGGAATCCTATATTTTTGGTTATACATTTCTCTCTGAGTGTTTAAGATCAAATAGGCAGACAAGATTTAATCAAGTATATACCTTTGGGGGGTCACTCATGGCTCTCTAAAGAATATTTTAGGACCTGGGAAGAGTACTGAGGCTTCTCTAGTACCAGATGTTGTCGGTCAGGATGAGTCAAGGCCATGCTGACTGTATGGCCTTCCCCCTTTGGGAAGCCTGGAGGACTGGTTCTCTCCAGTCATAACTCTTCTGTCTCAGGCTCTGTGTACCAGTTTTATTTATGGGTCTCTGTGTCCACCCTGATCAGAAAGACAGGTGACTTACCAGAGGGCCAGTGTCCCATCACCTCCTTTCCTCTATATCTTCCTTTGATCTCAGTTAGACCATTCCATCCCCAGTAATATGACCTTTTAATATATATTATATCATATAATATATATTTAATATATATTATATATATATTACTTTCCTTGTCCTTCCTTCCTTCCTTCCTTCCTTCCTTCCTTCCTTCCTTCCTTCCTTCCTTCCTTCCTTCCTTCCTTCCTTCCTTCCTTCCTTCTAGCCTCTTTCTAGCTTCCTTGACTCTATGACTTTTACTCCAATTCATATACAAATCTAAACATTTTTAGCTAGGCTCCACATATGAGAGAGAACGTAACCGGGTACTTGGAATTCAGGAAAGAGTCTTTGAATCCCAAACCCTGAATTCGTATATATTATTTATAAGACTGAGAAGGATAATGATTACATTATTACATTTATTGAGGGAAGGATAAAACCAAAGGAAGGGAAATGGATATCCCCACGTGGTCTGAGAGCCCATGTTATGGGCCTGAAAGAAACATGAAAAGGTAATTAAAGATAAAAGGGAAGACAGTACAGAGAGCTCTTGTCATGTGGAAGACCTGGGGGAGGATGTTGGGAGGGGGTGTGGGGTGAGACCATGTTAGGGTAGGGGTTGGGGACCTGGAAGTTCAGGAGAGATGGTTGGACAACAAAGAGACCTTGTCCCCTTGGTAAGAATCTAGGTTTAGGTGAGACAGAGTTGTCCGGGCTAGGGGCTGGCTCTAGAAGAGAGTAGTCATGATTCATAGCTTAACCAATCACAGTGCCAGGATTAGATTTAAATTCTAGAAAATGGGAGCCCCCTCCCAGGAGAGGCTCAGATTGTTTATGGAAAATCAGATCTAGGTAACTCCTTTAGTCAAGAGATGAGGAGAAGAGAGCTTCTTCCTTCTAATAAAGTAGAGATTGCAAGGGCAGACTTAAGGACATTTCAGCTTTTTACATTCAGGTCTTAGTCACCCTAAACTACCTAACTTCCTCTTAAGAGCATGCAGCATTTGCTTTTCTGAGTATGGGTTATCTCACTTAGTATAATCCTTTCCAGATTCATCCATTTCTCTGAAAAATCCATTTTTCTTTATCACTAAATAAAACTTCATTGTGTAAATGTAAATGTACCACATTTTCATTATCCATTAATCAGTTGAAGGACATCTAGGAGGGTTCCATTTCCTAACCTCACAGATTCTTATATCCCAATGATACAGTGTCCAAATCCTTATATAGTCCCTCATTCCCAATTGTAAAATGACCCTAGTCCTTTTGCTTCTAACAAATAGGACTTACTAAAAAAATTAGTGGGATATCAATTCTTATTTTTTTTGGTGTGTGTGCATTTGTATGTGTGTGCATGCATGCTCAGGGGTGTGTGTGTGTGTGTGTGTGTGTGTGTGTGTGTGTGTGTGTACATACCACAATGTATATGGAGGTCAGAGGACAAATTTTTGCATCAGTCTTCCTTCCAATATGTTTGAGGTAGGGTTGCTTGTTTTCTTCTCAGTCAGGCTAGCTGATCTGAGTTTACAGTGAAATCTTCTGTTTCTGCCTCCCTTCACTCAGTAACTGATGTTTGCTACAGCACCTGGCTTTTAACATGAGGATTCACACCCAGGCCATTAGTAAACAAGCACCTTTAATAGCTAAGCCACACCTCGAGCCTGCTTTTAACAGGGCTGAGAATTCCAGTGCAGCTATTCACATTTGATTGATCAGTGCTTTATCTGCTGAGCCATTTTCCCAACCCTTTGATGTCATTTCTAAGATAAGGTTACAGAAAGTCTATAGTTGCTGTGGGTGGCTTGTTGTCTCACTTGCTCTGAGGGAAGTTACTGCCATGATTTGAGCTCTTTATGAGGAAGACCTCAGGACAAGAAATGGAAAGATGTGTTGGCCCAACACTGTTGGAGACCACTGTCATATCTCAGTGTTGCTCACAGCATAATTTGCGAAAGTAAACATGTATGCCAATGCAAGTTGAGGAATGCAACTGCTCCTGCCTCAAATTAGATAAAACAAGTTAAATTCTAACCATAGCCCCTCGTACTCTGTTTACCATAGTCAGATACCTAGCACACAAACCTCTTATCATCTTAAAATCACCTGCCATAAAAATCAAGGAAATCCTCTCAAGATAGTCTGTATTATGTCAAAGTCATTATTTGTGGTGCATACACAAGCTATTTGTGATACGTGCCTAAGCCTGAGGATAAAAACACTCTGGGCTAAGATTCAGGGCCTCTTATACAAGAGATTCCCCTGGTTCCCCCACTTTTATATGTCTAACTGGGCATTGTGAGTTTGTCTATGCATCATCTTTCTAGGACCTGAACCCTGTAGCACTGGCCCCAGCACAACAGTGTGTGGAGAACAGAATCCTGTCAACACCATGAGTGAGTTCGAATTGGATCCTCCTGATGTGAGCCTTTAGGGGAAACCTCAACTCCTGCTAAGACCTTGAGGATTGTCATACAGGAGATGCTTAGGCAAAGGCATCCAATTACTATAAGATCATGAATGCTTGCTGGTTTAAGCTGAAAAAAATTTGGAGCCATCTGTTATTCACCAGTAGAAGACTAATCCAAGGGATTAAGTAAGAGAGGAGACAGAGGGGGATGTGTGGAAATATTCCGGGATCTGTGGCTTTCAGTCAAGGGTCATTCAGGGGCTCAGGGAATAAACACCCTGACTTCAATCCCTGTCTTTCTGCTGTGGACACAATGAGGGTCAGGAGACAGAGACCTTTTTCAGGTGTATATAGTTCAGAGAGAACAGAGAATGGGATAGATCAGGAAGGTCCATAGTTCATGGAAAGAATGAACCCACATATACTTTCCACTCTGCTTAAAACCTTGTCATTAATACAGTTCAAATCTTCTCTCCCCTTCCTGAGTGCACTCTTCCTCCCTTACTTTGAAATAGTCATGATCCTCATTTTGGGGTTATTATTCCAGTGCAATTTCTAAGGTTTGCTGGTTTATTTAGATTTCCTGATGAGAGTAGACTGCAGAATTCCAGGCTTGTGCTAAATTACTGGTTATCCTTTGATTCTTTTATCGTGTTATTTCTTCTGATAAGACTGCAAGTTTGTGTGCACGTGGTCAGAGGGGAGTCCTCACATGATACTGGTCATATTGAAAAATAAGGCTCTTTTGCTTTATCATTAAAGCAGTCACCAAAGTGATTAAAAAGTGCATATTTTAGGCTTTTGGAACTAGAAAATCTCTGTCATACTATTAACCTCTGGAATTGTAGTGGAACGCAACCATAGGTAATATGCAAACAAATCAATGTGGATGATTTTCAATAAAACTTTATTTATAAAATCAGATGGTAGCCCAGATACCTCCAAGTGAGGAGATGAATTTAGCATAAATCCTGAAGGGTCAAAGAAGTGTGGGAAAAGCAGCTCTGCCTAGGGAGCTGTTTGAAAGTGGACATTTGAGAAGAAGGTATGCAAGTTACCTTTAGGAGTAGCTGAGCTCTGAGTAGGGCAGGGCATGCAGAGGGCTGAAGATGAATGCTGACTAACCTTAGGCAGAGCCAGAGAGGTGGTCGGACAGCAGGATAGCCCAGCCAACCACAGCTCCAATGGTCCAGTGGAACAGCGCTATGGGTGGTGATTTGAGTGATAACTCAGCCTCGTGTTCTAGAACACAGTGTGACTGAGCATCATGGACCATGGACCATCCAAAGCGGAGAGATTCTGAGATCTCAGGCCACAACTTGCTTTAGCAGAAAAGTTTAAGGCCCTGTTGAACAGACACATAGAGTGTTGGTAGGAACAAACCTGGGAAGCTGTATGTGTGGGTATGCATGTAGAGGAGACAGGGGGATGAAATGAGATTCTATAGGACATTTTGAACTATCATACCATTGATGGAACTTCTCTTGTGCCCACAAGTGATGAAAGGCCTTGTACAAGTTCTGGGTCAGTAACCGCCGTCGTGTAAGTAACTGGTTTAGCATTCCAATGCTCATCCACTCTGAGATGTCAGTTTGCTTCTATCTTGTCTGTTTTTAAAATTTATGATTCGCAAGAGTTCTGTGAAACACAGATCCTAGAATATGCCTTGAAAGACAACAAAGGAAGTCTATAATCAAAGCTTTAGAAACAAAGCATTGTTCCAGGACACAAATCCATAGACCTAACACTTTCATTTCTCTGTATTCCAAAAGAAATTAGGACACAGAAATTTCTGAAGGAAAATGAATTTGTTTACAGCTTGATCAAAGAGAAGCATTAGAAAGAAGTCCAATTTCCTTCCCACCAAGACTGTGGCCATCTTACTATTTCTAGAATACCATGGCACAAAGCCTAGAACATATGCAATATTATCTATGCTTCAGGGAAACTAGTCCTTTCTGGGAGCAAGGTGGCCTCACCTCCAAGTTGCTTTCCTTCTCTCTGATCTCTATTACAGAGTCTGGCTAGAGGAAAATGGGGTCTTACAGATCTTGCATTTCTGAAAGAGAGAATTGTAGCGAGTTTTAGAGATGTAAGTTCCCTCACCCATTTGGGGCTTTGCAGAGCTCTTTGATCTTGGCTCCATGCCTTTGACAGGGAGACTGGAAACCTTTTATATCTTTTCTTTGAAGGTCAGCTTCATGCTGGACTCCAGCATGCCTGTTAAACACACCAAGTTTGTAAGTGAAAAAGGTGACAGTCTGATGATGGAAGGTAGGGGTGCAGATGTCTTTCTTTACATTATTTCCTCTCCAGTCAGGGTTTGAGGTCACTCCAAAATAACTGGCTGTAAAGATACTGAATTACTTTAACTTGGTAGCCAATGCAAAATCATGAGTTTTTTTCTATTGAGGGAGTCATTTTGTTTGGAAGAATACTTCGGTGAGAAGTTGAGAGTGCATTTTTTATGTATCGAAAGGGGAGATCTGATATTCTTATAAAATAAAGACTGCACAGGTGGAGATGAGAGAAAATCCAAGAACAGTAGATAAGAAAGGCAAGGCAGGGAGGAGAGATGAGGCAGTGCGTCAGAACTCTGGGGTGAAAGGAAATAGTGGCTGATGAGCTATCCCTGGTGGAGGGGTAGCTGGTGCATTTTTCAAATGGGAGAGGTTTAATCTCGGTTCTAAGTTGATCATTGCTATCATTTATTGATGCTTGCCTCTCCAACTGCAGGAAAGACTCCTTGTGTGGAGATTTGGTGGCTGCTCATACAGGAAATAGAGAGCAGCCCAGGATGTGTAATGAGCTGTATTTATTCTTTGGCTGATGCCATGAAGAAGAAACATGTTCTATGAAGGATGGGTGTCCATGTGTTCTAAAGGAAAACCCCTCGAAGGGAATGTATTCTCAGGGAAACTGAGTGTGGCTCAGATGAGAATCAGGTTGGCTGTGAGCCCAGTTTACCAAATAAAACAGAGGGGCATGAATGAATGAACTTAGGTCATCTTTGTCCTATGGGTTCACAATGGCTTTTTAAAGACTCTGGTGTGAAAACAGTAATGAACAATGGTGAAGACCACCTGCCTTGTGTGGTTTCATCTAGCATTCTCCACATTCCATTTGGCCACGTTTCCCTCTAGAGCTGCTAACATCCTGTAGAACTAGCATGCCAGGGAATATTCTTTGCCTTTAAATAATTTTTCTAGTTGTGATCAAATCCATCTTTTAAAAATAATGTTATGGCACACTTGTGTGTGTATGTGTGTGTGTGTGTGTATACACAGTATATGTGTATGTGTGAAGGAGCTGCCATATTATGTCAGACTGACTAGAAAGTCCCAGTAATTCTCTGGTTCTCATTCTTCCATGCAACTAGGGTGACAGTCATGCATGGTCACACACACCTATTTACTTAGGTGTTGTGGTCAAACTCATGTATACTTGCACAGTAAGTTCTCTTATCCACTGAATCTTTTCCCCATCCCTCTAAAAATAATCTTGAAGATGAAATACCAAGTATCTACCATAATATATGAGTCTGAAACCAGGAGGAGAGAACCTGTTTTCCAGTTTGCCGGGTGTTCTTTCAGGCTTGAGGGAGGATGCATTTGCCTTGTGTCTAGATGTTGAGATGGAAGTGATACAGATTATTGATATGGGGTGTGGGGAAGGGTTAGAATTAAGATAATCCCCAGTAAAAATCTCAATGCACCCCAAGTTCAAAGAATATCCGAGCTCTTGTCTACAAAGTTAAAGAATTAAAATCATAGACAAGATAGTAAGGTATAGTGGGAAACTTTATTATTTAAGGAAACATGGGGAGTTACAGAGTTCTCCAGCCACCGGTGTGGGGAGAACATGTGTCAGAGAGTTTAACAGAACTTATATTATTTAACTAAATAAGCATAAACAGAAAAGATAACAGTGATCTCCCATCATGAGAAGGAGAGGTTCATGAGGGAAAAAGTCTGGAACCTGGCCCCACCCCAGCCATTAGCTGGGGTGAGGGGGAAGGCCTTACCTTTCTGAGGCCTGGATTAGCAGTCCCCTTTACTCCATTGCCACGTGGGGGAAGAGACTGACTTCCTCTGGGGAAGTGAATTTAAGTTCTCCCCCAGGTGAGTCAGAGAGACAGCTGATTGGTTCATATTTGACCAATCAGTTTTAGCACCTAGGTTGTAGCTCTAACTAGACACCTCCCACTCAAGGGGAGGGAGTTGCCTCTGCAGAGAGGTCTGACCATTACAGAAGGTGCTCAATGTTGAACTCTAAGGAATCTGACATTTAGGGGATGGGTAGATGAGAAAGAGCCAGCAAAGTCTGTTAAAATACAAGCAGGGAAAAAGATAAAGGAACCAGAGAAGACAGTGTATCGAGAAAGAAGGAGGGGTCAGCTGTGTGAGGAGTTGATGAGATGTTAAATTAAAAGAAGTAAAAGAAAAACAATATTATTTTAGCTTTGTGATAAATGAAGCACTTTAGTAAATGTCTCAGTCTATACAGCTCTTTAAAAATCATGGGAAAAAACTGTAATTTATTTTCTTTTTTAAATTTTAAATAAATTATAATGGGTTATTATCTTTTAGGCCTCTCCCCAGCTCCCATTACCCTGGGGGCCTCCTCAGTGGGGGATGGTACTCACTGTGGGGTCATGAAGGCTTCAGTCAGTCCCTTAGGGGTAGTGGGGGACCAGGCCTCAGGATATTCCTATCCACTTTGTGGTTTTTACAATCTTTCTAACTTCCCTTTCTGTAATGTTCCCTGAGCTATGGCAGGCCCATTGGCAGTCTGATTTAGTGCTGAGTTCTCTGCATCTTCTGGATTTCTGTTTTGATAGGTTTTGATTAATCACCGTGATTGTCACCATCAACCTGGGACTGGTTGTCAGGTAGCAGTAAGAGCAGTGTTCATGTCACCACTTCCCTGGCAATTTCTCCTGGACTCTGTGGCAAATGTGACAGAGGTAACATGTCTCATGGTGGGCAGTCAACTAACTTCTTGTCTTATTGATGGATCTTGGTTCTCTTCCATTTTCTCTGCATTTGTAAAATAAGGCAGATTCTCCAACCAAGAGTGAGAGCAGATGCTGTAACTTTATGGACACAGGCTCAGAAAGGAATATCTACTTAGTAGCAGCAGGAATACAAAACAAAATCTCTGTCCTCATGACTGTCTGCCCAGGATTTGGGGGCTGGAGAAATGGCTTAGCAGGTAAGAGCATTTGCTGCACAAGCGTGACACCCCAAGGGATCCCAGATGGCCTGAATTTGATAACTAGTACCCACTTAAAAAGCTGGGTGTGACTATGCATGCCTGTAACCCCAGTCCTGTGGGAAGCAGAGACAGGAGCATTGCTGGGGCTCAATAGTCAGCCAGTCTGGCTGAAAATTGCAGCCCCAGGTGCAGTGAGAGGCTGTCTCAAGGAAACAAGCAAAACAGGTGGAAGAGAGGTAGAGGAGGAAACCTGACATTCTCCTCTGGCCTCAGCATGTGTGCTTCTGGGGTAACACGACTGCACATAGACATGCGTACATTCCACACATACCATGCTATACATATTACAACATACACACATACACACACATACACATACACACATACACACATATATACACACATACAAATACATACACACATACACACACATACACACATATGCACACACACACACTTCTACTTTTGGTGGCCTACTAGCGAGTCTTGATAACTCACATTATAAAGAATGAAGGCTCTTAATTCTAATTTTTTAAAACTTACTTCTGCTACATTTTGATTTAGAAATTCCTTGAGAAGGTGAGAAGAGACAAGGTTTTTCCTGCAACTTTTTTTTTTTGGTGGAAAATTGATAAAATTATAGCTGTTGTTAAAAGGAGGCTATAAAATTCAAATGCAGACAACTCCATCCTCCATTAACACAGAAGAATTATGGCATGTCGTAGTTCATTCTGAAGTTTATTGCCACAAATAATGAATAAAGTATGTTATGACATGATATTGACATCCTACTTCCACCAATAACTCAGGTACTGGAAAATTCATGTGATGCTGTCAGTTTAAGCCACAATTTCTTGGTATAATTCTCAGTAAATGTTCAAGTTGTTGGACAGAAGTAGCATGATGTAGTTGAATATTTGAGCAAGGACAGGAACTTTCATGTAGATATGCCTTATAGAGGATATTTAATATTTAGGCTTAAAAATGAGACTTATCTTTGGATCTTTTGTTTAGCATGTTCCAAGATATGGCAGTGTAAGTAGTCCTGGGGTGGCCAGGCTGCTGGAGAAGCCCGTCAGTCTTGGGAGATGAGATGTGAAACTAAGTAGTGTATATCCACAGTGCTCACTCCTTGTGTGCAGGACCACTTGATTCTATTGTGAATTTTTCAGTTATTTCTCAGATGCTAAACTGTGGATTTTTTTTTTTTTGAGGTAGGATCTCACTCTACCCCAAGCTGGCCTCAAACTCACCTCGATCCTCCTATCTCTGCCTCCCAAGTGCATGAAAGGCATGCACCACCGTGCCCAGCTTGTTGTGGATTTTTATAGAATCAACTAATTTAGATTCTGCTAGCTAATAGGCTGAATATTAGTATGTCGACTTAGGTAGGGTTTTTCTTTTCTTTTTTTTTTCTGTGGTATGCTCTCACTCTAGCCTAGGCTGACCTGGATCTCATTCTATAGTCCCAGGCTGGCCTTGAACTCACAACAATCCTCCTACCTTTGCCTCCTGAGTGCTGGGATTAAAGTTGTGTCACCATATCTGGGCCAGCTTAGTTTTTTATTTTAGTATTTTGTATTTATGAGAGAGAGAGAGAGAGAGAGAGAGAGAGAGAGAGAGAGAGAGAGAGAGAGAGAGAGAGAGAGAACACCGAGGCCTCTTGCAACTGCAAACAAACTCCAGACATATGTGCCACTTTGTGCATCTAGCTTTATATTGGTACTGGGGAATTGAGCCCCGGCCAGCAGGCTTTGCAAGTGAGTTCTATCTACTAAATCACTCTTGCACATCATGGCTCTTTATTTACGCTGAGAAAATAATATGTATACTTTTAAGGGGATGTGTGTGTGTATTTATGTCACTGGCCAAGAGGGGGGAAGTCCTGACTCATGCACCAAGATTTAAAATGAACAAAAAATTATTTGTGTCTCTTTGCATATATGTGTCTGGGTTTGTCAGGATCTCTTTCTACTGCAAATGTCTAGTTTAATGTGGGTGGCTGTGGAATAGAACCCAGGCTGGTAGACCTTGCAACTGCTGACCCATTTCCTCAGCCATATGCACTAAGATTTTGAAAGTCATCAGAGAAATGTTTGATTGCCCAGTGAAGGTTAAATTGCTAAAGAGATTCAGGCACGAGTTCCAATATGGAGTTCAACATATATAGCTTCAAGATTGTTTTTCTGATTCTAAATGGTTTCTGTGGAGGTTCTTGTCTGATGGTGACAATTAGGGAAGTCATGGATTTTCCTGAGGTCTGAGCATGCACAGACTGCTGACTTGCACAAGAGCTTCAAGGTGCATATCTATCATGTTAGCGCATGGAGCAATGCCTCACACATGTTGATTCTCAGAGGACATGTGCTGATGAAAACATGAACGAGCGAGGAAACCCTTGGTCACAACTTCTTGTAAAGAGTGAGAACAAAAGCAAGCTGGTAGATAGGATGTTTTCCATGTGTTGAAAATCCAGTCCACATGTAATCATGGCTCACCTTATGGATATATATGATGATTTTCCCCTTTGACACAGAGCTCTTAAGGGAACACAACTTGCCTATGATCTCTGGATCTACAAGTAGTTGGAGAGATGGAGTAAAGAAGGATTAGGAAACAGGAGAGATCAAATTACTGTATGCTCATATATTTAAGTTGTCAATAGATAATAATACTAATAAAACCACATATTGTTTTATCATCTTTAGCTCCACACTTGTAAGAACAGTTCTGTTATTCTCCTTTCTCTGACCCATTTTCTTTAGAGAACAAAAATCTCTTCATTAATGTAAATAGGAACTTATCTAAAACAAACATTTCAAGCCCACTGCACAAAACACAAATATGTATTATGCTTCTAAGATAATGATATTAACAATAAATGTAAAGAAAACAAGAATTTGAAATGATATAAGATTTGCAGTCATATTTATTTAAATAATCATAGTTTATGTTAGACTTTCAAATGTTATCTTTACTCCAAGAGGTCAAAGGAACTGGGAAATAGATCATTGCAAAGCTTCCCCCAGAAGTGTTTGCAACATTATTCCAAAGACATAGGAAAAAATTCTCAGTAGGTGAATAAGTTCTAAACTTTGCCAAGTGCCAAACAAACATACTGACACTGGTAATTTACATGGAAATCCAAGAAACAGTAAGCCTATCATTGCATTTCACTTTTTTTAAGCCAAAAATGATTAAACATGTTAATTCAAAGTAAATTATTCATAACTTTACTAGCTGCAATATTAATGTTTTGTTAATTTATGATAAATTTCATGATAAAATTTGTTAATTTATGATAAATCAACATCTTAAACCTTTAATATGATTTTTTTAGAACTCCTAAATTCCTCCACTATATCACTACCAAATCTTATAATTTTGTTACATGGACTCTATGAGCCCCCTTAATGTTTTATAATATGGGACTGGGTTCTCTCTTGAATATCTTTGTGATGAATTTTCCAAGGGGGAAATAAGTCCAGAAACAAGTCAATACTACACTGTCTGTCAGGTTCTGTTTTGGGGCACATCTACTTATTCTGTTTCTAAATTCAGAACATAAGCCATTTTTGTTCCATTTAAAATCCTAAACAGTTAAGGGAAAAATACAACTTTTTATAATAATCCTATTTTGGAATGATAGTTTCTAATTGGTTATCACAGATGGACAAGTGTATTCACCCTGTTTATAGAATAAGACCTAACTTGTTATGAAATACAAGTTGTTCACATTCTATAATCTCTGTTTTGAGATCATCAAAGCTTTGTCATGTGTCTGCTATAGATAAGTCATAAATCAATTCACGTTCTGTAATCAGCACACTAGAAAATTGATTCTGGGTACCACTTCTGTAAGAGATCTTGTACATCAAGATATTATTAATGTTGACTCTTAGCCTTGGGCTCTAGGGTATGCACAACATGAATGATTATTTTGCTAAATCCAACCAAACTCTTAATGTGCAAACTGCCGGAGGGTGGAAATTATCTGTGGTCTTTAAGCGATGAATCAGTTAAACAAAATTTTTAGTTGAAAGTAGAAATGTCAATACATGTAAAGTATACCAGTTTTCCTACCAAAGATGGACATAAGCGGTTGCAAAGGTATTGAGCCTGACATTTCTACTTATTATTGTTCAGAGTGTCTTAATGGTCATTTTCATCTGCAGTACATAGTGTAATATTGGTTAATTAAAAACTGAATTGAGAAGCTTATTTTTTGCAGATGACAGTAACTACTGGGGAGACTCAAAACTCATGCAAAGAGCCGAGAAATGACAGTTAAGCGCTCAGCACCAAATGATACATGTCTATCACAGCTGCTAAGGTTCAGGGATTGTCGCAGAAGTGGCCGAAAGAACATAAGAGCAGGAGGATTGGGAAGAGTGCTTTGAGATGCTCTCTTCTGGACATAAAGTGACCAATGCATTCATGATCTCACAGCAGCTGTTATTTCCTGCACAGAATTGGTCATCTATAGGTCATCATGAATGGCGGAAGAAGGCCAATCTATTTATATCTCTATCTCTACCTCTATCTCTATCTCTATCTCTATCTCTATCTCTATCTCTATCATCTCTATCTATCTATATCTATATCATCTATATCTATAACCTATCTCTATCTCTATCTCTATCTATCTATATCATCTATCTATCATCTGTATATCTGTCTATATCACAATAGAATAGGGACTACTAGCTAGGTGGGGGAGAATATCCAGAGACATTGCCCCCCTCAACAACAACAACACACAAAGAAAAAAACTGGCTACTTCTCGTACAATCCATAACCCCCTACTGCATGGTCTGGTCCAGCAATCCCACTGAGGAGGGCCCCCAGCAGGTTGGGGACAGGGAGGAGGGAAATGGGGGTACCACCACAAGACTTGCTCATACATATCTAATTATTAACAATAAGTTAAAAAGAAAGTAATGAGAGGGGATTATGATCAAAATATATACATGCATAAAAATTGTCAACAGAAGTTAGAAAAACACTGAAGTAGAATAAGGGCTTTGTTTTAGATTTTGTTATACCCAAATCTATGGCGTTATGGCGTTCACATAAGGTGAACACATTATGTGATGAATTACTGACAGCCTTGGGCCTTTTTTACCAGCCTGGAAGGTTTTGTTGGTTTGTGTGATGTGTTTTGTGCTTGAAGGCTTGAAGGAATGAGTAATTTTTTTTTCCTTCTTGTTTGGTAGCTAGCAGGAAGTATACAAAATTGAACTTAATCAACAAAAGAATCATATCTCAAAGGTTAGGGGAAGAAATTTGTGTGTGGCTGGACATTTAGAAATAACAGAAGGGGACTGGAGAGATGGATGGCTCAGCAGTTAAGGCTCTTGCCTCCAGAGCCTAAGGACTTAGGTTCAATTCCCTAGTATCCACTTAAGCTAGATGCACAAAGTGGTGCATGTATCTAGAGTTTGGTTGCAGTGGCTAGAGGCCCTGACACTCCCATGCACTCTCTCTCTGTCTCTGTCTCTGTCTGTATCTCTCTGCTTACAAATAAATAAAATAAAAAAGAAATAATAACAGAAAAGTTCAGGAGGAAAGTACAATAATGATTATTAAGGTTTAAGTCCCCCAAGGAAGAAAAATGTGATCAAGGAACATAAAAGGTTAAATTGGAACCAGAACATTTTCAGGTTCACTCACTGTGGTACGAAGCAATTATATTTGGAGTTTTCTTTTCTTTGCCATCTATGGCATATATAGCTAAGGAAAACATGGTGGAGAAATTCACAACAATATCGCCAGAAAAAAAAATCACTTTTTGTGGGGGAGGGGAGTGATGAAATGTGAAACAACTCTTGGCTGGCTAGCTGTTTTGGTTTAACAGAATTTGGTGAAAGGAACTGCTAGAAAAATCTATTTCTTGAAAACTTGATTTTCCCCATGAGAAACCCTGAAGTGAAAATTGCTGCTTTCACACTACCCTTTACAGAAATATTAATAAGTGCCACTCTGGAGTATTAATTAAAATAGTACTTGCTCAATTTCATTTGATCACATGTTGTGACGGAGCAGATAAAGCTCTCATCCTGTCTTCTAATCCGTTCATCTCTTTGTTGTACATATGAACGCACACACAAACAAATTAGATTTTGTAGGAGCTTTTGCATTCAATCACTCGACACTTATTTATGGGCAGTAGGGACAAGGAATATTATGGTGTGAGATAGACTATTACCTTGGAAGCTCAGCCTCAAGGAAGAAAAGCGACATGGAGACAAAACATAGCAATAGTATGTTAGGACCTCTGGCTACAAGACAAATGGGAATAATTATCAATTAATTATTTCAGCTTAGATTTTTAGGGAAAGTGGTGCCTCTGTGGAAGCTACAGCATAGACAATAAAGGAATCACCCAAAATCTAAGGGTTGTATTGAATAATAATAAAAAAGTAGGGGGGGCACTTTAGGGAGAGTACAACCCTGAACATGTGAAAACCTGGGATGGATTCAATGTTTCCCTTCTGTGAAATGGTCTCTTTTGTTGCAAGACAGTCTCATGCAGTCCACATGGACCTGGAACTCACAACTCACTGTAGAGCTGAGGATGACCTTGACTTTGACCTTCTGGAGTATTGGGATTACAGGCCTGGAAAAGGACTTCATTATGGAAGCAAGCAGCAGGAATTGTCTGATGACTGGGAGGTGATATTTTCATGGGGGATAACACATCACAAGTGTTTGTTGCTTGGATGCTGAATTTTATTTGCCCAAACAGAGCACAGGAAACGCAGCAGGAAGATGCTCAGGCCGCTAGGGCCAGATATTCAGGGGGTTTGGGCCCTTAATGGTTTGTGAAAGAGATTATCAGGCCCACATCTCTAAAAGAGAAGCAATTCAAACGCCAAACATCGCAGTGTTTACCAGCAGGAGATTTCGTTTGTACTGCAAGGCAGTGTGGACTTACCCCCAGAGCAAATACACAATTGTGTGTGTTTTACTCTGGCAAAGGCTCTTGAAATCAATTTCTAACCCATAAAATAGAAGTTTCCCAAACCAAATCCACTATAAAATTTATCTCTGTGGAAAGGCCATCGCTGTTACAGGAGGGCAGGATGATAGATCAGAGGCTTGCCTGTTTAAATATTTAAATAGATTTCTATTTGAACAGCTAAATGAAACCAAACTCACTCTCTTATCTCAATAATTAAAAAGAAAATTGCCAGCTTTCTTTGCCAAGTGTCCCCACCCTTTCCTCCCTTCTTTGAGCGTGCTAAGGGTTCTCAAGGGCCTGTGCTTTCCTTCCATTTTGGAACAGTTCAGCAGGTCCATATCCGGGGCCACAGTGGGCTGACTTCAGTGGCTTCTTAATGAAGAACAGACAGGCTTATTCGTTAATTGCCAGGTAAATGGGGCTGAACCATTACTCACGGGGCCTGCCTGGGAAAGGCAGGCAGAACTGTGGCTGGGCTCTCAGAGAGCTCAACCTTCTGGGTCTCAGCACGTTTCTTCCTGTAATTGGCAACTATAGATCTGTTTTTCTCAGTGACATTTGCATCAGAAGCATTCTTTTACTTGAATGAGGCAGGAGTTTTAATTTCAAATCTAGGTCTTATCTCTGACTGTTTCCCTTGGCAACGTTATCTATGAAAATTTCATTCTTCATTTGTTTTCATTACCCAGGTAGTTCATGACTATTTCAGAGAAATTAGAAAACACAGATCAAAGATACAAAAATTAAATTAGAAGTAGCTAAACATTTGATCATCTACTCATGAAAATCATTGGCATTTTGATGGTTCCTAACTTTTCCTCATGTAGGTATATGCATATGAAATGTATAAATTAGAAATATACCACGTACAGGCATGAGTTTGTATCTATCAATACTTATGTGTCATGCTGTTTTAATATGATACATTCTTACATCTTTTTTATGTCAAATATAAATCTATTTTACAATTTTGTGGAATGGAAGGTTGGAGCTGTAAATTTGACTCTCTTCCTCTGGGATCATGGAACTCTGGAGATATAAACATTTTATATTTTTCTGCTACAATTATGTGGTCTGAGGGAGATTGTTTGAAAGGCACTTTAAGTTATGAGACTAATAAAAATGACAAAACTTTCAAGCAGCTCAGGGTTTAACCTGAAAAGTCAAGTCTTTGGTGTTTCACCTACCCTTCATAAAACTGCAAAATGAAAATTAGCATTTTTCACTTGTGGATTTCTGTAACTAGTTATGACCACATGGTTATGTGCTGCAGCCCAGCACTGTGCAGGGATTAGAACCAACATTTCAACAAAGGCCAGCCTTGCCCTGAAGACCACAGATGAGTTTGCTGATAACAGTACCAGCAGAGGGCAGCGTACTTCCAGCACATAACCCAGCTGGCAGAGCTGTGAGTACAAACCATCACACTATACTAATGGAGTATTAGTAGTAGTTTTATGCAACACTTTGAGAATCTGAAGTCCTGACATCGATGATAAAGGCAACGGAGCAAAACAGAAAAATTTATTTATTTAATAAACTTACATTGGGTCATTTACAGATGTCACATGGTCAAAAATGTCCCTAAGATAAAATCCTTGCCCCAGATTGTCAGGAAATGAAGACATGCAGGCTAGTGTTTCCCAAGAGAGCCGGCAACTGTGATGGTGGAAGAATCAGTCCTGTGGTGAAGGGCTCAGGAGAGCCCCTCCCAGAACTTGAATGGAATCTGAAGGATAGCAGGAATTCACGAGACTGGGATAGACAGGGTCGCAGGAATTTCTCCCATAGGATGGTAAACAGGCACAAGGGTGTGATTAAGATACTGGACACAGGTAGGTGATTTAGCTTTTCATCCCCCTAACATAGAAGACTGAATTTCTAGAACAGAGTTGCACAACGAAGCACAGCAACAGTGAGAGAGATGCATGTTGTTAGTGTATTTGAAATGTAAGAAGTTCATTAAATGCGAATTCTCTTTACGACCCCCTCCCCTTGGGGTAATCTATTGTATTGTGCTTGGTGGCTTCGATTAGTCAGCCACTATTTGTACATAGATCCCTTATTTCTTTTGACAGACACAGAAGAGGGTAGATGGGAACACCTACATTCTGCATCTTTTCATTGTTTTCGTAACTGGTGGGCACTTGCTATCCGCTGGGCTTTCATCAGTGATGTGCTCTTTCTGCTTGTCTGGTCTGTATTGCTCATGAGTTGGTTGGAATTCCCTGACAGCCCATAAAGCTGTGCTTTGGATCTGAATGAGGGTCTATTTTTCCATAGTGGCCAGGCAATATAATGTGCATACACAGCACAACTATAAATGTTGACGACTTTGTCTAAAAGGCCCATGTTCCCTTCTCACACACACAAGAAGTAATACTAGAGAAAAGTAGAATACGTGTGGAGGCTGTTGCCATCATCACATTAGGTCTGAATGGTGGCTGAGAGAAAAAAACCTTGGCACATCATCTGGAACTTTCGACTGGCTATACCTTTCTTGTTTCCAGATGCTCAAGCCTCTTAATTGACACGTGTTTGTATAGAGTGGTTGAGACAGTCGATCTGCTAGAAAAACTAATTATTATAATTCCTTTAAAAATTCACTCCTTCTCTTTCTTGTTCATGAGGTGCCCAGGTTACCCACTGCTGGTGCTGGAGCCATCCTGTCCTGCACACTGGGTTTTGGACAGTGTTCATAGAAACTACTCCAAGGAGCCCAAGTGGCTTGTGTTCAGCGCTCTGTGGTCTTTCTTTAGTTTTTCTCCCATCTGTATCAGGAAAGAGTGGTTACTATCCTTAACTAGTCTTGTCCTTCCTCCCACCCTCCCTCCCTCTTGTCTGCCATTAGATGAGCAACTCTGCACCACACATAAAATGCCATGACATTCTGCCTCACTGCAGGCCAAAAGCAATCCAGCCAAGTTTGGACAAAAACTCGATGAAGCTGTGTTGTTGGGGGTGGGCTTATGGGGGTTATAAGCCAGCTTCCCCTTGCTAGGATTTGGCACACCTTCCTGCCCCTGTTTGCAGTGCTGTGGCAGAGGTGATGTCCAGCCCTCTGCTCATGCCATCATTTTCCCTGCCAGGATGGAGTCTCCCCTTGAGTCTGTAAGCCAAATAAACCCATTCCTCCATAAGCCGCTTTTGCTTGGGTTCTTTCTGCGCAGCAACTAGAAAGCTGACTGCAACACTGGGGTGGAACGTTCTATATATATCTGTTATCCCTAGCTGGTATATGGTGTTGTTGAGCTCCATTATTTCCCTGCTGACCTTCTGTTTGGATGATCTGTCTAGGGATGATAGTGGAGTGTTTAAGCCTCCTTTAATGAATGACTGAATGAATGAATTAATGAATGAATGAATATGGGTATGCCAGGGCCTCCAACCATTGCAAACAAACTCCAGATACACACACCATTGTGCATCTGGCTTTATGTGGGTACTAGGGAATTGAACCTGGGTTCACAGATGAGGGAGAATATGCAGCATTTGTCTCTCTGTTCTTGTGTGAGTTCACATAAGTGTTGGGCTTTGCATTAAGCATCTTAACTGAAGAGCCATCTCTCAAGCCTCAGTGTGTGTTTTTTGACATCTTTGTCAATAATCAGCTGGCTGTAATTGTGTGAACTTAATTCTGGATCCTCTGTTTTATTCCAGTGATCTACATGTAGGCTTTTGTGCCATTCCTGTGTGTCTAGAGTATAATTTGAAATTAGAAACCAGGTCTGATGATACTTCCTGCATTATTCTTTTTTCACAGAATTGCTTTGGCTATTCAGTGTCTTTAGTGCTTGCACGTGAATTTTAGATTTTTTTTCTAGTTCTGTGAAGAATGGTGCTGTAATTTTGATTGTGATTGCATTGAACCTGCAGATTGCTTTTTCTAGAATGACCATTCTCACAATATTAATTCTTCCAATTCATGAGCACGGGAAGTATTTCCATACACTAATGTTTTCCTCAACTTTCTTCAGTGTTTTAAGGTGTCTATCATAGAAGCCTTTCACTTCCTTGGTTAGGTTTATTCCAGGCATTTTATTTTTGAGACTTTTGTGAAAGAGACTGTTTCTCTAATTTCATTCTCAGAATGTTCATCATTGGTATACAAGAAGGTTCAACAATTTTGAATCTCTGGTGGGTGGGTTCCACCAATGTGGAACTTGTAAATGTAGAGAGTCAGTTTTATAAGGAAATAATTTTATAAAGAGCCCCTGGACTGAGAAGGAGCCCTCACTTAAGGGAAAACATAAAAAAAAGTACTTTCCCCAAGACTGGTTCACAGGAGGCCCTAGAACCATCTGCTCCAGATGAGGGAAATCTGAATCTTATTTACCAGAGTTCAGCAACTATCTATATCAACTCTCCTCTACATGATTTTTTAAGTGTTTTTATTTATTTATTTGAGAGGGAGAGAGAAAGTGGATGCACCAGAGCCTACTGCCTCTGCAGACAAACTCCAGATGCACATGCTACTTTGTGTGTCTGACTTTATGTGAGTACTGGAGAATAGAACTGGGTTGGTCAGACTTTACAAGTAAGCACCTTTAACCACTGAGCTATCTCTCTAGTCCCTCCACCTGGGTTTTTCATTGGATCCTGATTGATACCTCTGCTTTCATCAACTGTTATTACACATGCAGGTTCTTGATGGTAAAAGGAGAAAGTCCAGGGAGGGACATGACAGCTTTTAAAGACTTGAATCTGGAAAGAGGCATTAACTGCTACTGTTTATATAATATTTGTGACAGTTATTTCCAGGACTGCCTCTGACAACAAGGGAGCAGGGATGCATAGTATAGCCATGCGTCAAGGAAGAAAATAGAATGGGTTTTGGTGGGCAACTGGTAGTATCTATCAAACTTGTATAAAAATTTAAAAAATGGTATAAGATGATATTATAATCAAAAGTAAAAAGAATCAAAAACTGAGAAGAAAATTTGTATCACAGATAGGATATTTGTGGAAGAGTTTTGAATGGTATTTATTATATGCCAAACAAGGGCTCTCTTACTCAAGAATTTCCCATCAATTGATAGCAAAATAAAACTTAAGTCAGAAAACAGAAAGGCTAAACAAATATAGAATGAGCAGCCTAGAAAAGACATTCAATTTTATATGTAATTAGGAGATGTTAATTAAGTAAGCATAGAATTCCACTTTGCAGTTATTAAGCTGGCAAACAAAGATTAACAGTAGCTATGGAAGGGAGAATATGCATTCATTTCTTTTCATAGTAAAGTCACAAATTAATACAACAGTTAAGGAAAGTAGGCTATGCAGCTACTCTTAAACCAGGATTCCCACTTTTGAAATCTTTCCTATACCATAAAATCTCCAATATAGGGTCTGGGGATTTAGTTCAGTGATAAAGTAGTTTTCTAGCATGTAGAAGACCCTGGGTTGATCCTTAGGAACACAACACATGCATGAACACAGGCATGTGTACATGCACACACCCCAACTCCTCAAACTCCAGTACATAAAATTTTTATAGCTGCATTATTTATAAAAGCAAAATCTGTAAACAGCCTGAATAAGCTTAAATATGGGCATGTTTAAAACATTTGAAGCCGGGTGTGGTGGCGCACGCCTTTAATCCCAGCACTAGGGAGGCAGAGGTAAGAGGATCACCATGAGTTCAAGGCCACCCTGAGACTACATAGTGAATTCCAGGTCAGCCTGGGCTAGAGCGAGACCCTACCTCGGAAAACTAAAAAAATAAATAAATAAATAAAAAATAAAACATTTGATTGCAGCCACACTATGCTGTATTATTCAGCCACTAGTAAGAATGAACTTATTTCATATTTATTGATCTAGAGTTATTTCCATGATATAACCAAGAAACTCTATGTATGAATGAGTATCCATGCTTCAACATATTTAAGGTATGGGTAGATAGACATAGGGCTGTTATGGGAATAAGGAAGGATTGAATAATTAATTGAAACAAAGTACTTGTTTTAATGTTGATGTGAAGCTTTCCCCCCATAATTTTCACAAAAGCAAAACCTTCCTTCTTTACAAGTAAAAAAAAATTCACACATACAACTACAAACCACAGGGACCTTGAAAAAAAAAAGCTAGTCTGAATTTCACAGGCTGGTCATAGAACTATGAAGTATTTGAAGAGTACTTTCCAATAAGTCTGATTCATTGAGGCCCCTGGTCCTTAGGAAGGCAAATCAATACCTGCTTGTCGACCTCAGTAGTTGGGTTGTTGATGGTGCTGTAGATATATTATTTTGCTGATAAAGAGAAAAAGTAAGTTCTTCCGAAGAGGAGTGCTGAGCTAATTGCTGTCCAGGAGTGGAATTCTCCATCTTCAGTTTGCTATTTAGGTAGAGCTATCTGTTGTTTCCAAATTGTTCTCTTTAGAGAATTTAAATTGTTCCTGAAGAAGAATCTGAAAGCACTTAGGGCATCCTGAGTTGTGAAAAACAAATTGGACATTCTTTTCCTTATTTAAGGTGGTTGAAAATTTTGCTGTTTCTTGGTCCAAAGAGGAGTATTTTGTTACTCTTTGACTATAAGTTGTGTATACCATCATTATAAAGCTTCAAGTCTTACTTTGGTGTTAGGTTTAAGGGTCAAAAGACCTGCTGTGGGTATTAGGAGAGGGCAGATCCAAGCCATTTGTTATTTCCATGCAGCTGATAAAGTACTTTCTTAGCATATAGAAGACCCTGGCTTGTGTACTAGCAGCTAAAGTAGGAAAATACTTCTCTCTAGGGGAACTGGGACAGGAACTTCAAGCAGAAGGGAACATATAACTTCCAAGATGTGACAATATCTATTTCTTGATTTAGGTGGCTGTTACTGTTAAAACATACATTTAAGTGTCTTTAATTTTATATATATGTATTGCACTTCACAATTGAAAAATAGTTTTTTAAAAAAGAAAGAGGAAGACTGTGGAGATTGCTCAGCTGTTAAAAGTGATCCTATGGGAACCAAAAACCTGGGCTCCACGGGGAAATTCCCACTACCAGAGAACTACAGAGAGGCTACTCCCAATAGAATCTTGTCAAATTAGCAACGTGTGTCTCATTTAACCTATACTGATATCACTCTCAGATGGAGATTCTGTTTGTATTTTTCAGAAAGAAGTAAAAGAGCTGTGGTCATTCCAACTCCACCAACAAGTCACAGGATGATGGTGGAATCCTAGCAGGAGATGAACCACCCCAGGCCTGTCATGTAGGCCCCAAATGAAACCTTTGAGAGAGTGGTGTGATAAACAAGAGACCTATCACCACAGTGAGTCCATTAACCCAGGGGACAGGTCATCAAGACAGACATCAATGATGTCCAACACAACCCAAAGCAGAAGTACAGCGACACTTCAGATCTCAACAATAAAGCTGACTTAAAACTCACCTACCATGACTCAGGGAACTGAGCGGAAGAGGTGGTGGAAAGACTGTAAGAGCCATGGTGGGGGAGAATATCCAGAGACTTTGCCCCCCTCAGCAACAACACACAAAGGAGGGGGAACCTGACTACCTCCTGAGCTAGTCATGATCCCCTACCCCAGAGATTGATCCAGTACTCCCACCGAGGAGTGGGTTGGGAATAGGGAAGAGGAAATGGGGGAACGAACCATCATAAGATTTGCTCATACAATGTATCTATTTAAGGACAATAAAGATATCAAAAAAAGTGCTTGCTTGCAAAGCTTGACAGCTGGGTTTGATTCTCCAGTACCTTTGTAAAGCCAGATGCACAACAAGGTGTCTAGAGGTAAACCAGCAACCCATAGCATACATGTGTAATGACACTTTTTAAAAAATATATATTTATTGTCCATAATGAGTTACATTATTTAGTGGGCAAATAATGAGTTGTTATCCCGAATTCCCCAATTTCCTCCCTCCCCATCTCCGATCAGTTGGATATCCTCCTCTGTGGGCTGTCTGTATTAGTCCTTGTGGCAAGGGATCCTGGATATCCTAGTACTCAGCCCGGTCCTCCTGGCCCAAGTGTGTTGTTACTGATGGGTGCCATGCCTCTGGACAGTCTCCCCCACCATGACTCTCACAATCTTTCCGCCCCCTCTTCCGCTCAGTTCCCTGAGTCATGGTGGGTGAGTATTAAGGCTGCTTTAATGTTGTGAGCTTAGGGGTCTTTGTGTGTAATGACACTTCTAACCTGAAACATGTAATAATAATAGATGGTCTACCCTAGTCCAGGTTCTTTAGAAAACAGTGGCCAAGGAATAATCTTACATGTTAATAGATGTCTGTAATCCCAGCATCAGGAATGAAGAGACAGATAATAGTGGCAATAAGGAGTGCAATAGAGAGTTCTGGTTGTGGGAATAACTGTGTTCTCTGTACCTGGGGGACTGAGACAGGAGGATCAAGTGTTCTAGATAGTCCTAGGCTACATAGCATGACTCTGTCTGAAAACAAAACAAAACAAAAAACAAAAGAAAGCAAAATAAAAAATAGGGTTTTATTACTGAGCTTCCCAGAACACTGAAATATGTTCAGGTATATACAGCTTCATGAAACATTTTCACAGAAGCTATAGAGCTGCCAAACCGTCTCCAGTCAGGGACAGAAAGAGAAGGGGGAAACCCCAACTTCTATTTCATTAGTGCAAGTTTACTGTGAGCCCACAAAACAACCACTAGCCAGTATGAGGTGATCCTCTCTTCCTCCCCATCCCTCTCTCCAAACCCAGAACCTTCCATATGCTAGGCAAGTGCTCTACCCCGAGCTCTATCCCCAGCCCCCAGTACATGATCATCTTAGTTGTAACTGGTAACATTAGAAAATCTTTGCTGAGCAAATCCAGACAGAAATAGTCTGGTATACTGTGTATGGTAGAAATTGAATCTTGTTTTTTTGGTAAGTTATCTAGTATCTTTTTTGAGCTATTTGATACATATTCTGTAAGTGTAATAATAGTAATTTAATAATTTAATGTAATTTAACCCAGTCTACTTTTAATTAGCTGCAAAAGAACACACACACACGCACACGCACACACAGGTGTGTGTGTGTGTGTGTGCGTGTGCATGTGTATAATTTTAAAACACTGTGCTCAGTCAGTACTTGACCTTTTAGGATCAATAAATGAGGATCAAACCAGTTATTTTTATATCTATTAAAGTGGGTCTCTAATTAAGACTTATCCAATTAAGAAAACTCTAGGTATATAAGGCTTTTACCTTTGGTTTCTGTCAAACATTTTAAGAGAAAATAATTCTAATCTCTCCCAAAACAATTTCAGAGATCAGTAAAGGTGCATATGCTATCCACTCACTTTATGTGGGTAGCCTAACCTTAATGTCAGAAACAGGCAAGTTACATACATCACCAGCTATGAATTTTTAGGTGGTGGAACTCTAAAGATAAGGGCTTCCAGCCACTGTAATTAACTCCAGATGCATGTGACACTTTGTGCATCTGGCTTTACATGGGTACTGGGGAATCAAACCCAAGTTGTTAGGCTTTGTGGGCTAGTGCCTTAACCCTTGAGTAATCTCTACAACCCCTGACCATTTCTTTAGTTATGGTGAAGTCAGCACCTGGAGATATAGGAGAGTCACCGTGGGGGTGGGACACATCACAGATGACTCATTGGAGGTACATGTAGTTCATACAACTGGCCTATTCCGTTTCTTTGTCTTGTCATGACTCACGTGAATGCATTAGAGTAAAACCAACTAACTTCACACTTTTCCTGATAGCTCAGTGTTGTTATCAACCTCTAAAAACTATTCATATGGCTTTTCTTAGTTTTGGAAACTTGAAGAAATGCAATGAATAATAATATGGCTGTTACTGAAGAAATGATATTTTCTTTCCACTATGGAACTGATCAGGCTTACTATTCCATCCTCTGTAAGAGTTCTGAAAGCAACGTATGACCATCTAGGAGTATATGGAAAATTCTAGTAGAAGCAAGATCAGCCAAGTGAAAAGAGTAAGAAACATGTCAGTGTGTTATAACAGAAAATTGTGGCAAATAGCTAAAAGCAGGGCTCATAAGTATAAACAGTTCTCGAGGTCTGTTAAAATCAATGGCTTACTTTTTTTTTGGTTTCATGTTTAGAGACAGTTTAACATCAGTTTAAGCTAGCTTCCTGCTTGAGCCAAAGAGAAGTCATTTTACATCTGATTGTGTAGTTTCAGCCCTATCTTTTCTGGAATGGATCATTAATTTTAAAGTTTCTATTGAGAAAAATGAAAGACAGAACCAGGAATGGAAAATAAGAAAGAAAATGCTATGTTGCACACATGATGTGGAATACTTAACTAGATAAAATAAAGCTGCTCTTTTCCAAAAAGTTCCTTGTCATGCAGCTTAGTGCCAAGAAAAGATCAATGCTCTCTATTTTTAGCCTTTCTCATTTTCTTCCTCCAAGGGACAAAGATGCCACACAAGTCCTAATAGAGTGAGACAGTCAATCCAATGTGGTCATTTTGGTTTTCTTTTGCACCTCTCTTGGGCAATCACATTAAAGTGTCCAAATAAAGATGGCTGACTTTCATATGTTTGGAAGGGCAGATGACCTTTTAATATGTATCGGTTGGCTATTCAGAGCCATGGAGTCTCCAGATGTGGTTAATGACCTTTTCAAAGAAGGCCCGAGGAAGACACTGAAGGAGACAGTGCCATTATTCTGCTGCTTCTCAGTAAAAGAAACACAGCACACCAAGTTTTGCAGGAACAGTGGAATCCATTATGGTCTCATTGTCAATTTTATTCTTTTGGAAAAAACTGATGATGGTGGAATTAGTTATGATGGAAGAACTTCTTTTGATCTTACTTTGAATCAGCAGTCTGGGGTTCTAGGCTGAGCACTTGAATTCTATGCTTAACCAACTTCATTCTGCCTTTTCTGGGACTTAAATATTACTCTTAGATTTGGTTAAACTCCTCCTGCACTAATGCAATCAAAGGGATTTGAAACTAACTTTGGAGTTTTGAGATCTAATTTAACTGGGAAATAATAGAATCCAAAACTTTAAAATCTTAGTGAAGCTGAACCTTTTATGAAGTGTGACTACATTTGAAATCTTTCCCTCTTTATCTTGTTAAAAGTTAGAGTTGTTGAAGTAGGAAAGATAATAGGTTTGACTCTTGTCAAAACTTCATTATAGATGAAGATGAAAAGCAGCTTTCCAAAAGCTTCAACATTTGTTCACGGAAGAGGCAGGATATTATCAGTCCAGTAAGGTCTGGGACATGGCTCTTGGACAGAGCTTTGGGTCTTTCAAAGATTGCATGTTTCCTAGTGCCCTTCTATAGTAGGTTGGTGGATGGTTACATTAGTAGGTTAGACTGGTTTTCTGCCCAGAGTTCTTTTAGAACTTAAGCATCCATTCCCCGATGCTGCAGTCGATAGCTCTTGGAGAAGTTTCTTGGATTTGCCCCTGCATTAAGAAAGCTGTCTTGGGTCCACCATGGTTATTCTCTTCCCTAATGGAGAGGGTGGCTCTCTTCACTAAAGACTGGTCCACATAGCTGTATAAAATGTTTATTTCCAACAAAGGAGAGCACTTTAGGGCCACCCATGGAGCATCATATGGAAATAAGAGATTTCTTTTGAGACTGCTACAACAATCTTTCTTCTCTGAGTCATATTCCCACTAGGCTATACTCTGAAGTCCCTTCTCCCTCATCCACATTCCATGGAAGGCCCTCCTCAGTTGGGTTATTGGTCATTACTGTAGGGTAATGAATGCGATAGTTTTTGTGGGGGGGGGCAATGGCTTAGGTAACCCTTCCACCTTGTGGCTCTTACACTCTTTTCGTGTCCTCTTTCACAATGTTTCCTGTGCTGTGGAGGGCGTGGTCTAAATCTCTTTCAGTGTTAAGCTCTCAGCAGCCACTAATTTTCTGCTTTGATGAATTTGAGTCTCCTTGGTATCTACTTCAATCTCCCTGGAGGAGGTTCTCAGGCTAGCACCAAAGACAGCACTCATATTTAATTTCTCACTTCCTCAGTAATGTTTCCTGGGCTCTAGCCCATGCAATAGAGATGACTTGTATTGTGTTAGACATCAGCTATCATTTCTGGTCATTCTGATGAGTTCTGGGTCTCCCTGGTATACTCTGCCATCTGCATAAAGCATTTTCTAGCCAACAGTGGGAGAGTATGGGTCACAAGAGATGAACATAGAAGACTTTTTGATAGGTATAACCTCTCCTTTTAGCCAAACAACAGTGGAAGCTTCCCTTTAAGGTCTATGATCTTCTAAGCCATAGGCGTCTTACTTGGTTCTCAGGATCAGGCATGGATTCCCCTCCACTGAGAGGGCCTCATATCCAATCAGAGAGCAGGTGATTACCCCCATAATCTATGTGCCACTATTGCACAGGTGTGTGTACCTCTTGCCTGGCTGGTTGGCTGCATAGTTTGCAGGACCCCCTGCTTATTCACGATGTTAGTGACTTTTATCCCCAAGCAGCTTCCATATCACTGTCTTCCTTCACCATGAGGACTGCTAGGACTGGGAGGACTGAGCTTCCTCTCAGTTTTGATGTGGTCTCTCAGTATCCTGTAACAAAAGCATGTGGTCTCTTCAGCAATAGGGTCTTACCTTTTAGCTCTGGCAGATAACCAAGTGCTTTGACAATGGTCGGCATTGTTTCCAGGACTACTTGGGCCTCCCTGACCCAAGTGTGGGGTAACTCAATTCCATCCTGAGATGCACCAACCATAGCCCACAGCTTCAGTATCAAACTTTTCCCACCTACTACTGGGCACTTCTGACTAGATTGTCTACCTCTCTTTAATGGGGATTATATGTTGTATGATGGTACCCAGGAAGAGGTTTCTATTGTATTGATTGCTTTTGACTTTAGTTTTGTGTAATTCCTCTCCCCACTCTCTTCCCACTTCCCTCCATCCTTCCACCTCTTATCTTCTTTCCCTTTACTGGTCTGTTAGGAGTCACCCCCTCTTCTCCCTCACTGTTTACTTTTCAACTGATAAAAAATGAAAGAGGCTGGAGAGATGGCTCAGTAGTTAAGGCATTTGTCTGTAAAGTCTAACAACCCAGGTTCAATTCCCCAGTGCCCACATATAGCCAGATGCATAGTGACACATGCATCTGGAGTTTATTTGCAGCAGCTGGAGGCCCTGGTGTGCCCATTCTCTTTCTCTCTCTCTCCCTCTCTTCTTTCTATATCTCTGTTTGTGAATAAGTAAAAATATTTAAAAAAATCTAACCTAAGCTTTATTATTTTATATGTATACAAATATTATTGACAATAGCCTATTGGCTGGAACTATCAACCTTTCCTAAAATTAATTTTTTAAGACTTCACAAAATCTTATTCTCTATGTCATAGTTATCTTTGTATTGCTAGAAAAAGACACCTGAATGAAAAAAAAAACAGCTGATGGAAAGAAAGGATTTATTTTGGCTTACAGTTTTGAGGGGAGGCTTCATGATGGCAGGGGAAGGATGGTACAGGAGAAGATGGAACTTACCTCCTTGCCACAGCAGGTGGAAAGCAGCGGCAGGAGAGTGAACCAAGCTCTGGCAAGAGGGAGATGGCCATAACACTTAAAGTCTGCCCCCAGCAACACATCGCCTCCAGTAAGTCTCTATCTTCCAAATTGCCGTCAGTTGGGGATCATACACATGAATTTATGAAGGACAACTGATTAAAACCACCAAAATATACTTGTCTAAAAAACCAGAACAGAATAGGTTCGATGTGGTCATATGCACATTTGCAAAGACAATGCTGGCTGGTGGGGCTGACTGAAGAGGTCATAAGCCACCTATGTTATCACTTATTCTGGTTTGTTCACAGTCAGATAAGCTGAATAATCGTGTATCTGTGACTATAATTCACCAGAGCACAAGGGCATATCCAAGAAGAAAAGGAACGACTATCAGTAGCCCTTCTAAAATGGATAGGGAACTTGACAGGTGAGTTCACACATTCACCTTGTAATTACATGAGTTTGCACAACTCATCGACGTTTTGCTCTTTTGTATGAGTCCATTTTCCATTAAAATAAGTAACCCAAGATTGATTGAATTATTTATTACATGCTATTTCACTTAAGCTTTTCAGTATTTTCTACATTGATTGGTTCTCTAATATCATACTAATTTGCTTTCTTTCTTGAATAAATTTGCCAGGCATATGAATATTTTATTGGTTTATTGAAAGCCTAGATATTGAATCTATGTATCAAAAATGCTATTTTCTGTTTTTAAACTTACTTTTTATAACTTTTATTAAATCACAATGCTTATTTAATTTCTTCTTTTTTCCATTTTATTTGGGTGATATATATATTATATTGTCTTTTTATAAGCAAATCAAAATGTTCAAAGTTATATTTTTTCTCAATATGTTTTTATTATATACCTTAGGGATTTTTTTTTGAGACAGGGTCTTATATAGCCCAGGATGACCTTTAACTCACTTTGTGGCCCTAGAGAACCATGAACTCCAGATTCTTCTGCCTCCACCTTTGAAGTACTGAGATTACAGATATGCACCATTACAGCTAGAATACATCTTAGTTATTGATAAAATGGTGAACTCATTTTTTATGGGTTTCTTTTATTCCAATATATTTATGGAGACATGATTTTTTCCCCAAAGCCCCTTGTTTTGTTTATACTTTTATAATTCTTTTCTAGGTTTATTGTGTTTATTACATTTGTCATTATGCCTTAGAATGTGATCACTTTTGTTATTGTTTCATTTTCTAATGCAAATTTATTCTGTAAGAAGGGCAGTGTTTTGATATTTGTTCACATATTGTTTTGTGTGTCTGAAGACATCTTTTTGCTAATGAGTATGTTAGAGGTTGAGAGTTGTGTAATTATCTCAAAGTGATATTTGATTTCCAGTGTTTGTGATAGCTCACACCTTTTATATTTTCATTGCTCCTTGGTCTTCTGGCTGAGATTAAGTGTTATATTTTTTACATTCTTGTTGTAGTTTTAATTTTGAGGGGGTGGGATTTCAAGGTAGGGTCTCCCTCTATCCCAGGCTGACCCTGGAATTCACTATGTTGTCTCAGGGTGGCCTTGAACTCATGGTGATCATACTACCTCTGCCTCCCAGCTGCTGGGATTACAGACGTGCACCACCACACCCAGTTTAGTTTTACTTTTATAAATAAAATTTATATTATCTGAGATTAGTATTCTTTTTATTATGTTTCTGGCTATATTTCCCTAAAATTTTATCCAAATTTAGTTTTTAAAGCTAATATTTGTTGTTAGTCTTCTAAATTTGTTTGTTACATTGTTATTCTTTTAAAATAGATTTTAAAATAATAATTTGTGTTGGGAGTGGTGGCACACACCTTTAGTCCCAGCACTCGGGAAGCAGAGGTAGGAGAATCTCCATGAGTTTGAGGCCTGCCTGAGACTACATAGTGAATTCCAGGTCAGCCTGGGCTAGAGTGAGACCCTACCTTGAAAAACCAAAAACAAAACAAAACAAAAAAAACCTTTGAAATATAAATGATATGTCATATAATACTTGAAACACTATGCTAAGTAAAAAATAATCAAATTCACAAATAACATATATATGAAATCTCTAGAATAGGCAAATTTATAGAGACAAAAACCAAATTCAGTTATTTTTATGGCATAAATAATTTAAAAAATAGAGAAGTTTACAGCTGTGTCTTAATTTGTATATAATAATTTATACTTTAAGAATGAACATATTCTAAAAGTATACATGCATGCTAAGTTTTAGAATAGTATGTTAAGTTGCCTGTCAAGATATGGTGGGTCTCCTGTGGAGTGGGTAATTAGAAAACCTGGTAGCACACATGTCTTTAATCCTCACATTCAGGAGTCAGCACTCAGGGTCGCTATGAGTTCAAGGACAGCCTGGGACTACTGAGTGAGGTCTAGGTCAGCTTGGGCTACAGTAAAACCCTACCTTAAAAAAAAAGCCCTCAAAAGTCCCCAGAACCTTCCTCCTTTCTGTTTGTCCAGTTATTTAAAATATCTTAAAACTTTCCAGTGATATCATGCTGGGTACCCAGCTGACATTGCAGGAGCCCCACTGTGAAGCTGTGGAGGACAGATGCCTTGCAAAGATGCACACATCAGTAACCCTGAGCAGAGCTGCCAGGCTGGAAGGCAGGGCCATGTCAGGCAGCTCTGATGGGCCAGGACTCCAAGAATAACACAGCAGGTGGGCATGGCTAGTGCTATCTGTGGCTTCCCTACACAAGGATGGCAGATCTGTCACCCAAAAAGTCCTTATTGATGGTTCTTATTCAAATGTCTGAAAAGACAGCTACTTTTCCCCAACCTCCTAAAACGTATGTATCTCTTGTCTTGTCTTAGAGTAATTTTGACTTTCTCACTATGAATGAATCTGGATAAAGGATGAATTGACTGATGGGTACTTTATTAATGCTGTTAATGGCTGGTTTCTTACTGCTGGCTCATTGCTGGTTGTCCAGTGCAATTTTTCCTTTGTAGCTAGCAAAGTCCCCAGTGTTTGAGTACTTGAGTGTGCTTGGCAGCCGGTCAAGTTGAAGCAAACCTTCCCTGTAGCATTACATTTTGTGGGGACCTTCAGGGAAGCTTTAGGAGGAAAGAAGTATGTCTTTGCCTTTCTTCTTCTCTTCCTTCCTGCTGCCCGGAAAGTGTATTTCTAGCAGCCATCTTGGTCTATGAGATGACTTTGAGGATTGAAGCTGTATAATCTTAGTAGAACATAAAGATAAAAGAGCCTTGGTTTCTTCTTGACCTTGGAAAAGCCATTTATAGATTTAGAAGTGATATCCTTTGACTTCTCTTAGCTGGAAGAGATAACCATTACCTTATTTAATCCTAACTTTATCTTCTCCCATGACTTGTTCTAACCCCAGCAGATAGAATAGGACTTGCCTATCAATGTGAAGCACCAATATAGACAAATCAAATGTATTCTGAGAAGAGGTTTTAAAACATCCAAAACACATAAAAAAGAGGACTGAGCAAGTATGAAGTGAGCACCATGATTGAGAATAAGCAAGTCAGAGCCAACCAGTTGCTCTGGATCTAGAGCCTGAAAAAAATTCTGAATAGAATACTTAATGACCCATCTGGAAATGAGCTAGAGAAGCAAAGGGAAAATAATTTTATCATTCCCAACTTTGCAGCAAAGCTTAGCAAAATTTAAATGTATCACAGGTGTTTGGACTCTGAGTGTAATTCTCCACTCAGTACTAGTCTCCATTGCCCAGATACTTGGAGTCCAAACATCACAGATGTGTCAGGAACACAAAACCTAGTTTTTTCCATCTGACACCTCCCTAGATAAAATGGCCAAGGGATAAATGTGCCTGGAGGGAGATTGTCAGAGAAGAGCCATGAGTTGAAACATTTTGTAGTATCAAAGGGTCCTCTAGCTCTCAACAACATCATTAGTATAGATTTTCAGAAAGGAGCCAAGCAGGAGTCTTTCTCACCTTGAATGTCTTCTAGAATTGAAGGCCCTGGAGATCATCAACTGGAGTTGTGTCAGGAGTACAGAGTGGCCCAAGAGGCAGAGCACATTACTGAAGACCAAACCAAGGAGAGAGTTGCTATGAGCAAGTGAACTGTTTCCCTGAGTTGATTCACTTAGAGTTTCATGGGCTTTTATTTGAAATCTTTCAATGGGTGCTGGAATTATAAGTATCTTTGGATTTTAGACAGGATAGCATGACATATTGTATAACACTAAAAGACTTGTGACAATTAGTTGAACTTCAATTCAGTAATATTTATGGAGCAAAATGATGGATGCAAGCACTTATGGGATTTAAAAAGCCTGATAAAAATAGCCTTGTATCAGTTCACATCATTCACCAAGTGAGTTATAAAGAAATTTTTCTTGGGACATTGTGGACAGTGGGCTGTGGACCATTACCACTAGGGGGAGGCTATGTCTGAGGGAGGTGTGTACACTAATGTGTACACTAAGTCTGCCTTCTGGAAAACTTGCTTTTACCTGTGGCTGCAGTGAAAGGACTAACATCCGTTTATAAAGGTGAAGTTTGTTAGACCATGCAGTAATTACTTTCCCCATCAACATTTTTGACCTTTTAATTTCTATTCACCTTTTTGGATTTTAGATCTGTGTTACTTTATGAGAACTAGCATTCCTGAGGATGTATTTCTAAATAGTTTTCCTGCCTTAAATTGCCATTGACATTTCTCTTGTGTCTAGCAGCACATTATATATACATATTATTGTGTATTTACTTTCAGTTAACTTTTTTGCTTTACCGAAATCCTTGTTGGATAATTTATATTAAATTTAAAAATTGCCACTGAGTATCTAGTTCTTGATTTTAGTTGGGGCACAATGAGATTGTTAAATATGTATACATTTCAGTTAAATTGCTTTGTCTTTGATTTTTCACATCTGTGTCCTTTGCTTTCACTTCCTCTTAGTTTCTACCTACAGTTCACAGCTTGGAGTTTTGGTCTCCACCCCTATAACTTCTATGCTTACAGAGTTTCCATTATCCCTAACCTATCCTTTAGGGTAGAAATTTCAATTTTGTGATTAACTCAATACATTCTCTCAGTAAATTCTATCCTAATGCACATCAAACTCTCACTACCTTGTTAGTTTTCTTTCTTCATGTGCATCTTTATTTTATTTTTCTTTAATCTTTTAAATTTTGCATATTCTGATTTTCGGTCCTGTATCTTACTGTCAAAAGTTTTATTGAGTGTTAACTTGGTTTCTGAGGGAAATTACTCTCAGAAGATTGTTCCTCCATTTCATCTCTAAGCTAACGTTTTCAGGTTAAAAACATAGATTCCATGTCGCTCGTATTGCTCTTCTTTAGGGTCTGCCACTGGGTCTTCCCCTTGGACCCAGATTTCAGTTAAAGCCTTTTCTCATTATGGCAAGCTGAAGCTTCCCGGCTGTCATGATGTAGGTATTTTTCCTGTGGCAGCTCAGTGCTGTGGGTCTGTGACAGTGGCAGAGGCCGTGGGAAAACTCCAGCTTTTCCCTTCTCCACCTACCAGGCTTCCCCACTTGCTTCAATTGCAATTTTTCATTTATGAAAACATAACTATTTTAGAATAGTTTTGGGTGTGTAGATGCTTTCTGAGTGTACAGACTCCACGATGCAGGAATCTTGCAGGGTGAGGAGGTGGTGGTGGAGTGGGGTGCTCAACAGCACTGACTGTCTCAAAAGCCAGCACTTTTGTCTGTTTTGCCCTTTGGCTTGTGTGATGGCCTCTCAGTAAGTGGTAGTTAGTGGAGAGGTACAGTATTTCAATTTTCTTTCAGGCAGAAAGGAGGCTGTGTGGTACAGACTGAGGTCATTTTGTTTCTGTCTTGGTGTTTCTCCAACTTTAGTAATGTATGAGTTGCTCTTATAGGGCCCCTAGCAGTTTTGCTAAAGCAGACAAAGTGAGTATGTGCTGATTTCTTAGCAATGGATTCTGTTGATGTCACCAACCTGCACGGCTGTTTGACATGTGATAACAAAAGATGCTTGGTTTGAAAAGGTTTGTTAAGGTAACCTATTCTTAAGATGTCATAGCTATTAGCCTATAAATGAACGTGTTTCTTTCCTCCTTTTAAAAAGAAGGAAAATGATGGCAACAGTATCTCAAATTTAGATAGTGACTATATTTGACTCAAAATACCAAGTCCAACAATAGTTCAACAGGACCTGCACCCATAAATGACCTGATTTATTGAATTTCTTCCACTCAGCCAGATAAAGTAGATGACTTACTAGAAGGTAGAGGACACCGAATCCTCTGTCAGGATCTAGATGTGAATAGGTTTTGAGGTGGAAGGGTTGTTTCAATGGATTAGCGTGTATGTATGCATATGTGTGTAGGGTATGGGATGTGTATATGTGTGTATGTGTGTGCCCTGTTCACAGCATGGAGCAAACATTGACTTTAGGATGATATCTAATGTCTCCACTGTTAATGGAGAAAGAAATAGAGACCCAAATTCTCTAAGCCATGATCCAGCAGGGGAAATTGGTGTGGAGCTACAAGGGTCTCCTATTCTGAGATTCAGAGTGGACTTTGTAGTATGCATCCATTCATAATATTTCCTTAACTTCCTTTTGTCTGCACAACCAATATAAGGGTCCTTGTCTACTTTTATTTTATGTACCCTGTTGGGTATTCTTAATTAAGCTAAAGTATGTAAGTAGGCTATAGAGAACTGAAGTAGTTTTTTTAAATGCTGATTTAGTGCATAGAAGTCATTCAGAACACAGAGTAGCAGGAAAGGAGTGGGCTAGTATAGAACTGTCACAGTGTAGGATGGATGTCTTTAGGGCCCATCTTGTTAATGTGATTGTATTTATGCTGCTTCCAGATAATTCAAGGCCCTGCTTTGAGAAATGCTGGATCAGTTCATATCCTTGCTTCCAATATTTGTTTAGTCATAACTATGTCTAGGTTAGGTATGGCCTTTAAATGTTGGGGATGTTGTAGGGAATCAAAGTGAATTCTCTAGTGGAGCTTATGGCTTCAATAATAATAATATAAAAAGGGTAACATAATTTCAGACATAAGTGCTATGAGAAAACAATATGAAATGAAGGGTAGTGATGTTTGTGGTTAAGAGACACCTTTTTGAAGAGACTATTTGCCACTCTTCCTTTTGGAAAAAGTGTAAAAATTGAGCTTTTTCAAGCTCTCAATAGTCACATGGGAAGAGTGGAGAAGGTGTATCAGGACATGCTAAGAACTGGAGACAGGAAGGACCTGCACTTATTTTCATAGCTCGTGTTTCATACTTTCTCTCAGTGTCTCCTTAATTGATGGATGCAAAAATAGGAATCTCGGTGATGACTTGTTCACACACTGTGATGGCCACAGATGCCGAGGCTGATTGTGGATATTCAGAGCCACAACTGATTTTCCTCTTTGTCTTTTTCCTTTTCACTAATATCATTATAGATGAAATTAGAGTGATTTCTTTTTCAAGTAAGAAGGTTTCTCCTCATCCCTCCTTTGATCTTCTCTTTGGACCATTACAGAGTGGTACAGTGAAGCATGCTGAATGTAACAGCTAACACCACCCAGTGTGTCACCCGAAGAGAGCTCAGCTAAAGAGAGATCTTTCCTGGGGATAAGGATAGGACAGATGTGTGCTTTCTCTTTTTCTTTTACCCTCTTTTCTTTTTACAAATAGGAGGGATTTAAATTCTACTCATCCAAAAAGCTAACTCAGAGTTATGAAGTTACCCTTCATTTTCAGAAAAATATCTGTCTGCAATTCATGTTTTATGAGCTTTTAGAATATCGACAGATAAAATAGATATTTTGGCAAAATTAAATTTTATGATGGTGATATAACGTATGGGATTCTTGAGATTCATGGTTTTGAATATTTGCCCCGTGCAGCATGAGGACATGGGTCCAACAGTAGCAGGCGGTTTTCATTTCTCTCTCGAATCACCCCTTTAAATCTCAGCTCTGCCTTTTCCATTCTGATTACAAACATCAATCTCTTCTATTACCTTGTAGTTTCTTCATGACCAGTCTTTCTTATGAATTTTGGATTTTCTGGGATCTTTAGAAAATATTTTCCACAAGTGGACAGGGTCTTCTATATCTTCCGTGTGTTCTCATAACCGTCATTTCCTCTTTAGAGAGATGAGGTGGGAATGGGGCCGTATAATAGGATGAAAACCTTTTTCTCTCTCCAGTTCTGCATTTATGTATTTTTACAAAGCCCTTTAAAGATATGCTGGAGAGCCTATATGATACATTTTCATAGCAATAAAACGCAAAGGAAGTAGTTGTTAAATTTCTTTTTATGGTCTTTGATTATTTAAAAAATTAAAACCTATTTATTGACAACTTTCATACATGTCCACCATGTAGCATGACCATAATCTCCTCTCGCCATCCTCCCTTGTCTCCCCTCCTGTATGCGGCCTTCAGTGAAGCTCTTCTTTTTCAGGCAGGCCTTATGCAGGTAGTGACAGCCAGTGTGAGATCATACATGCAGCCACCACTTCATGTCTCCAAGACAGCATTCCTAAGTTCTCTCCCATGTCCTTTGGCTCCTATATTCTTTCTGTCACTTCTTCCACTATGGTCCCTGAGCCCTGGAGGGTGTGATAAAGATGTCTAATTTAGTGCTACATACTTCTTCTCTGCACTTTGATGAGTTTTGAGTCTCCCCAGTGGTCACAGCCATGTGAAAGGAGAAACTGCTCTAACCAAAAGTGAGAATAGAATTAATATATGAGCATAAACATAAATTTTTAGAGAGCAATTTTGTGGGCATAATATATCCATTTAACCTAACAGCAGTAGTAGTTTTCAAACTAGGGCTTATGACCTTCTTTCTCTACCATGGGCTTTTGACCAGATTTTCAGTAACAGGCATAACTTCTCTCCCCTGGAGCAGACCTCAAATAGAGTGAGATAGCAGTTGGCTGTTCCCAATACAGACATGTCACTATTGCAACAGTGGGAACATCTTTCCTTGCTGGCCAGTTGTGTAGTGTTGAGGGTTCACTGCTGCTTAACACTGTTGGTAACTTTTCTTCCCCAGGAGGCTGCATAGTACTTTCTAGCACGATGAAAGCTAGTTAGCAAGGAGAAGGCTTTTAGCTCAGCTCCAATTTGACTCTTCAGTTAAAGCATGTCATGTCTTCAGCATAGGGTCTTACCATCTAGTTTTTATGGGAAACCAAGATCCTTGACAATAGCTTGAATTGTTTTGGGGGTCTTCAGTGGCCCCCCTGACCAACAACAGACTGGGATGAATCCCACTCCAGCACTGGAAATTTCTCAAAACAACCTATGGCTTGGATGTAGCATTATCCACTCCCACACAGTACCTCTGCCCAAACACTCTTTTTTTAAAAAAAATACATATTTTAAAATTAGATAACAAAGAGGTAGGTTTGCATATGACACCTTAAGCCCTTCCCCTCCCCCCCTTGAAGTTATTTTTAGAATGTTTTTTTTCATTGCAGTCTTGATAATTCACTTAAGTATAGAATTCTAAATTGGACATAACTACTTCTTGTCATAGTTAAAGACCATGTGGTAGTTATAGCTGCAGTCTTCTAGCTTCTAGACTTGTTGTTAAACAATCCAATGTTATTAGGATTCTAAGCATTGTATATTATAATATTCTGGTCTTGAAGTTATTAGATAACTGAAATTACAAAATATTGCCCCATATCACCAAGTCTAATTTTGCAGTTTGAAAACCATATTCTTCAAGTCTTGGAATTATCTTATTTCTGTGATGGTTTTCTGCCCTGTTCTTTCTATCTATATAATTCATAAGTCATTGTTCATGTATTTTACTTTCAAGCCTTTGGGAAGAAACACTCAGAGAATGTTAAACTATAACTCTTTTGTTAAATATAAAATTTTCTTTTTCTTAATTTCAATAGTGATCTATCATCCTCTGGATTTTTTTTTTTGAAATATAGAATCCCGACTTTGTGACTACAATGCTCTCTTTTATTTCTGTGTGATTATTCACTACAATTGACTTCTTTTCTTCTGTGTACTGTTTCTCTTTACTGAGTTTCTTAAAAAGCCCCTGTTTACTTAGGTCTTTATCTTCCCTAGAGAGGCTTTCTTCAAGAAGTTAGAGGGAAACACTAAGAACCTGACCTAGAAGGGAAAAAGCTTATTTATTGATTGGATGAGAATCTGGAGGTTTACTTAAGGAAAGACACCCAAATCTCATTATATTAGGACTTTCTCTCAAGCAGTTCAAGTCCTGAAAAGAATTCCTTCTTCTGACAATTTCCTGACTTTCACTAGAAAGAAGGCAACCACTACTTTAATTTGCCTGCAGTAAACTACTTTCCTCATGAAACAGGGTTGAGCAAGTTGTGTTGCTGGTTGGAATGGAAGAAGGAATCTGAGAAAACCACTGCTCTAGTTTTCAGTTTAGCCTCTCATCCTTCTATCCTCCCTCTTCCCCTCTGAAAGTAAGCACATCTCAAGTCCCCATGCTTCCTGGGAGTCTGCAGCATTAAGTGCCTTCCCAGTTTCATAAATAACTTAGGTTCATTCACTTTGTTTAGGCTGAGTCACTTACACTTGTCCATTCACTTCCCTTCTTTAAAAATGATGATACTAATTGTTTCTTGATATCCTCCCTCCAATTCTTTTGCTTTTTCATTATTTTTGTGGCATTTTAGAAAGGAACAGAAGAAAGCACAGGCTACCACATTGGCTGATTAACCCCACTAATGAGTTCCAGAGAAATCCCTACTTCCAATGCCTCAAGGACCCATCACTTAGGAAAAGGTAGGCCAATGTTTTGCGATGCTAATGAGAGTCTCATCATTCACTGCTCATTTTATCCTTTAAGTACAGATGTGCTGATCCTTGGCCTGATATTCACCTGATGTTCAGAGTCCCACATGTCTTTTCTTGAGGTACTCGTGCTGATGAAGCTGTGAAACTGTCTATACAGGGCAATCAGTGGCTGAGGTACTAGATGATAATGAGTGAAACTCTGATCATAGGCTAATAGGGAGCAATTGGTCGCATTGCTGAGCACAGGCCATGGGATACTGTTGTTGAGTGTGGGCTGGATATTCAGCCTGGGAAGCTTGTTTCCCAGTTAGCTTCTGGGTGTCACAGTCCCTGTCATTCCACTTTCTCAGCTACCATGGAGCGTTGGCCTTCACCTTTCTTGGATACCTTCCTTTTGACTACTTACAGACCTTTGAGGTCTCTCAGTAATCTTTTCTAGAACTTCCTCACCTTCTTTCCTTTACACGGGGGAGGGGGGAGAATTCCTGTTTCTCTAAGAGATATTTTGTTTCTTCTTATTCTTCCAATTCAATTCTCTTTTTTGTTCTTTGCCATTTGAACTAGTAGTCCATTAAACCTGGAGCTCAAGTTACTTGCAATCCCAAAACAAGTTTTCTTTTCAGGTCACTGGCCTACTGTTTAAATTCTTCTAAGAAAGGGCAAGACATATATGACTCTGATGGCACCAAAGGAGGGAAGCAAATCCTAGTCACCCTTCTCTCTTGAAGTAGTCTCAGTGTTTATGTGTGGTCATCTGACCTTGAATGACTTAAAAACTTATTCTGAAGCTGAGTCATTTATAGCTCTAATGACACTCTGTGAGCCAGGTGACAGTTATTTTTTAAACCCTAATTTTGTGCTGGCTTTCGGAACGCCAAAATGGATAGGAAAGAAAGAGTTCCTTCCCCAAGACCTAGTGTTCTAGTTTGAGAGTTAATGAATATGATATAATAATGTATATAATATAATGGACTGTAAAGATGGTAGTTTCTAGGGAGGTTTCACGGGCTAGCTATCTTGGAGAGTGTCAGAAACAGATCCAATAGTGGAAGAAGAGCGGCATACTCAGAAGGGAAATACTGTGGCCTGGCACATCCTCTGGGATCCCAGGAGCTGATTTTCTATTTAATCAATGACATAAAGTCTATCTTTTCTTTTAAAGAATATAGCTGACACATCTTTCTAAGAGCAAGTGGAAAGATTGAGTCTTTTCCCTTTAGAAAATCAATCGCTAATGAAATATAAAACGAAGAGCAGAAAATTCGTCTAGATAGCATATAAATATCTTTGCTAGAAAGTACTTTGCTGTTACATCATTCTATGCAGTTAGGTCAGGTAATTCTCCTTTCCAGGTTAATTTTGTGGCTGAATTTCCATTGTATTTTGAAGGTGGTAAGTAAGATAAATGAAAGAAATGTTTGGACAAGGACAAATTCAGCATATTGTGTTTATGAGTTAGATATTGTTTTCTAAAATTTTGAGATCTTATTCTTACTTATTCTAATATTCTTCATTCCTCTCTTAAATATTTTACTGGAAAAGATGTTTAAAATAGATGTGTTTCTCATCCATGATATTTGTGTTGTGGAAATTTTTCTAACTGTGGTCAGATGCAGCTAAATAACTCACCCCCCCCCCGCTTGTCTTCTCACACAATGACCATGGTTATCACATCCTATAATGTTTTAACCACTCATTTTCCAGTGGGGCATGGAGGGAATTGATTTCAGAATCGCATGTGTCTCTTAACAGGCCAGTTATGATTTGGTCAGCAAGGGATTATTCTGAGCTGTTAACTCCAACCTGTTTTAAATAGCAATAATGTGATTATATGTGACTGAAGTGTACAGGGAAGGCTTTGAGCCAAGCAGGAACCACTGACAGAATAACATAGGCACAAAGACATGCAATCTCTAGGGCAAGGGAGGTGGGGTACTTTGTGAGCTTAAGATTTGGGGTCTGGCTTTCTTACATTCAGTTCCTGTCACTCATCAGTTTTGTGACTTTGAGCAAGTCCTTGCTGAAACATTTTTTAATCTCTATTTTAAATGAGGATATATGTAAAACATTGAATATATAGAATGACACAAAGTTGATGAGCAATAAGCAAAAATTGGAAATAGAAAAAGATGAGCCAGGTGTGGTGGCTCATACCGTTAATCCCAGCACTCAGGTGGCTACCATAGGAGGATCACCATGAGTTCAAGGTCAGCCTGGGCTAGAGTAAGATCTTGCCTCAAAAAAAAAATAGGAAAAAATCCTAATTAAATTTCAGTTTCCAAAGATAATGATGAAGATAATTTAAGTACATGGGTTAAATACTTGAAAATGAGAGAGGGTGGGCATATAGTTGATCAAAGGAAAGGCTGAAAGGTACTGGACAGAATAGTAAAAAGCAGTCAGGTAGTACCTTTTCCTAAAGTCTAAAAAGGAATTTGATAGCTTACACATTTGAATATTCTTAATAGCCCTTTATAAATCAGATGTCCATAGCTAATGATTGGTAGTTAAAAGTTGTCTTATTAAAGGAAAAATCAAATTGGAATTTTACAGAGAGAAGACATAAAACCTTATAATGCATCAGATTCAATGTTTCTTTTTCTTGATTCTATGGACCATTTCTCCTCCTTCTCCATCTCTGCCTGGCGCAGCACTTGACAGCACTCAATGAATATTCATGATGACTCACTTCTTCCCACTGGCAGCACCGCAAGCAGACAGAGAGCTTCTCACTAGGCATTTAAGTCTACAGAATAGAATTGAAGAGACAGTCTGTTTAATCCAAAAACCAAAACATGATCTGATCACACAAAACATTATAGTCAACGTACCTAGAAAAAAATCAAATATTTTCAAATGTAGCAATTGTATTTTAAAGAGGAATTTTCTGCCTAACTAAAGAAACTCACCTAATGAGCTTCCGTAAATATTTAATGAGTCAGCCTCACCTGCAAAAAGGCTTTTCATGAATTTTTTCTAATTTATGGGACAGCAAGAATTTTTAGATGAATTATCTTTTAGAACTATTCACAAACTCAGAAAAGTACTTTCTGTTAAGATTTGGAGGAATTACTATAGAAAGATCTGAGGAGCTTCCTGATGGTAACTCTGATGGTTAACATTGTCATCTTGATAGGATTTGGAGTCACCTAGTAGACAAATATCTGGGCATCTCTGGGAGGGATTTTGTAGATTAGGTTGAGGTGAGAAGACCCACTCTTACTGTGGGCTGCACCATCCATGGGTAGGGTCCCCATTTGAAGAAAGTAGAACAGGAACTGAGCACAAGCATTCATCTCTGCTTCCTCACTGTGGACTGAGTGTGAACAGCTGCTTCATGGGCCTGCCGCCATGCCTTCTCCTCCACGATGGACTAGCCCTTGAACTGTAAGGCAAAATAAACCCTTCCTCCCTTGATCTTTGCAATTTAGCATTGCAATAAGTAACACAGTAGTTAGACTAGCAGCTGGTCACAAAATTCATGTACTAATTTCCCGTAGGATGGATTGTTAAGATGTTGATAAAGAAAAATGTTTATAATTTGATCCCTTACTTTGGAATTTATGATCACTTTCTTGGATTTAGAGTTTCATCTAGGGAGAGATGCTTCTCCATCAACTCAGGCTCAGCCCACTAAAATTTTAAATTTGCATTATGGCATTTTATACATATATGTCATTATAGTTTATTCATATCTATTCCTCTGCCCTACTGCCCTTCCCTATTCCTCCCTTGCCTCTCTTGCTTATTCTCCCCCCCCCATAGCCTACCTTCTGCTTGTATCGCATTATGCGTTTCCACTATGTGCTTCCTCCTTCTACCTCCCTTCCGTTCTCCTCTTCTTCCCCTTTCTATTTCCATCACACACATACTTAAATATTGAATGTGCATAAGGGAAGAAGCACCATATTTGTCTTTCTGAGTCTGACATACTTCACTTAACAGAATAATCACCAGATCTACCCATTTCTCATCATATCATGATTTAAGTTTTCTTTATGCTGCATAAAATTCCATTGTGTAAATCCTCCACAATTTTTAACCCATTCATCTGTTGATGGACATCAAGGCTGACTCTATTTCTTAGTTATTGTGAATAGAGCAGCAATAAACATGGAGGTTCTTATATCTCTGTGATATGTTGACTTAAAAATTTTAAATATCTATGCAGGAGTGGTACAATTGGGGCATAGGGTAGTTCTATATTTAGTGTTTAGAAGAACCTTCACAATGACTTTTATAGTGGCTGTCCAAGTTTACATTACAGCCAGCAGTGAATAAGGATTCTCCTTTCCCATATCCTCACAAGCATTTGTTGTCATTGGTTCTTTTAAAATTTTTATTTAGAGAGAGTAAGAAAGAGGGAGGGGGAATCGGCAAACCAAGGCATCTTGCCACTGCAAACTCCAGATGAATGTTTCATCTTGTGTGTCTGGCTTTTTACAGGCACTGGGGGGATCAAGCTTGGGCACTGGGCCAGTAAGCTTTGCAAGCAAGTGCTATTAACTGCTTAACCATATCCCCAGCCCCTGGGTATTCTTTTGATGATAGCCATTCTGACTGCAGGGTGAGGTAGTCTCAAGACAGTTTTAATTGGCATTTCTCTGATGGCTAAGGGTGTTGAACACTTTTTCAATATTTATTGGGCATTTGTATTTCTTTTTGAGAGAATGTTATAATAAATTCATTAGTACATTTATTGATTTTTTTTGCTGTTTAACTTTGTTGTTCTTTATATATCTTGGGCATTAATCCACCCTCTGGTATATAGTTGGTCAAGATTGTTTCCAATTTTATAGGCTGTCTCTTCACTCTGGAAACTGTTTCTTCTGTTATGCATGGTTTTTACTTTCATGTTAACCTATTTGTCATTTCTTACCGTTATTTCCTGTGCAACTGGAGTCCTCTGCAGAAAGTTCCTATGACTCTATTTGGAAGCCTTTCTCTGTGTTTTCCTCTAACAGTTTCAGTATTGATTGTCAACTTGGCAGGACCTAGAATTTTACCTGTGAAGAATTATGTAGATTAGGATAATATAGCAGTTACCTTCTCATTTCTGGGACAAAACACTTGACTAGAAGTGGCTTATGGAAGGACAGGGTGTATTTCTGGTTTACAATTTCAAAGGGAAGTTTCATCGTGGTGGGGAAAGCATGGCAGGAGCAGACAGCTGGGACATCACATCTCCACATGAAGCAGGGAGGAAGCAGCAAGAGTGAGCTCCTAGCACCAATAGAGGAGCCTAGACTATAAAATCCCAAGGCCTGCTTCCAGTGACATACTGCCTTGAGCAAGGCTCCACCAGATAGGGATCAAGTATGAGGCTTAATCACATGAGGCTATGGAAACACTCCACATTCATATTGCCACAGTTAGCCTCTGTGCGTGCCTGTGCGGGATTATCATGATTCGATTAATTGAGGCAGCTAACTGCAGGCAGCACCATTTTATGGGTGGGGGTCCTGGACTGTATAAAAAGGAGACAGCTGGCTGAACACAGGCATTCCTTGCTCTCTGCTTCCTCACTGTGGACTGAATGCTAATAGTTCTGTTTCTAGCTCCTGGTGATGCCTTCCCTGACCTGATGGATTATAATGTGGAACTGTACTGAAATAAACCTGTTCTCCCTTAAATGGAAGTTTATCAGGTATTTTTGTCCTAGAAATGAAAAGATAACATTACATAGAATTTATATTAAGGCCTTTGATCTGGTTGAGTTGATTTTACTGGTTCATTGAATTTGATGTACACCCAAGGAGGGGAAGGTAGGAGAGGAAGGTGGAAAGAGAGAGAGAGAGAGAGATAGATGGAATAGCTGACTAAGTAGGAAATGTAAAAACTAACATAACCCATGTTTAAAGTGCAAATGTCTAACGAATTTCAGCAGCCTGGGGAGATGGCTCAGCAATTAAAGTCTCTTGCTTGCAAAGCCTGCCAGCCTGGGTTCAATTCCCCAGTACCCATATAAAACCAGATGCACAAAGTTGTTGCACATATGTGTGGTGTTCATTTGCAGCTTCAAGAGGCCCTGGAGCACCCATACACATTCTCTCTCTCTCTCTCTCTCTCTCTCTCTCTCTCTCTCTCTCTCTCTCTCTCTCTCTGCTAGTATATAAATAAACAGATTTTAAAAATTTCAGATCTTAGTGAAAGATGTTATTGGAATACACAGCAAGGAGGTGTGGCATCTGTTGCTACTGACAGCATGAACAGTCATTGTTATTTTAAAAGCTGCCAAAATCCCTTGTCTCCTGTGGCTTTAAAAAATGTCACTGTTTGTTATGTGTGTGGAGGGGAGATTGAGGAGTGGGAGCCATTTTCACTTTGTCCACTGACAAAGTTATCTTTGACAAAGTTATTCCCTAGTTATCTAATTGCAAGCACAAGCACTTCAGAGTAACATGTTGAATTACAAATTGGGGACCAGGGAGGATTACCTCAGGAATACTTTTCACTAGAGCTTATAGGAAGATCTTATTATTGCCAAAACAATGAAAGAATATTTGATAGAAGTAGATATATTGAATAAGGACAAAGTTTAGAGAAAATTGTTCAGTCTAGAGATTATTGCTTTTTGGGAAATGTATAATAATAATAATAATAATAATAATAATAATAATAAAATTTGCTTCAGAAAACTAATTTGAGTTTTATTGAAGATTTTCTGCTTTTATGTTTCCCTGTGAATCCTCAATTTAGACACGATCTATTTAATCACAATTATTTAGATTAGCACAGTCCAATAAAATATAATATGAGCTGTGAGTCAGAGACACGTAGGTCATTTATAACTTTTCAGTAGACAGATTAAAAGATGTAAAAGAAAGCAGGTGAAATTAAATATAAGCCTACATTTTTTTTTTAGTAAAGCAAAGGAAAGCTTTTGAAAGAAAAAAATGGGGAAAGGCCCACAGTGCCAGGGCAAGTAGGATTTCAGCTGGCATCCACAGTGCCACAGTGAAGTGAAAGGAAGGGAAGAATAACAAAGACAAAGGAACAGTTCTGCTTCTTGAATTAGAACTCGGAAGATCTGGCAGGTTCAGCAGCGAGAGTCTGTGAACAGCTGCCTTAAATTGACATTTTATTAAGCTCAAAACAGTCAGACTATTATCATTCACATATAATTAATATAAAAATTATTGAGATATTTTCTGATAGTTTAAAAATTCTCAGTTTGGATTAGTTAGGTTCTATGTACTCCATAACCACATGGGGTTGATGACAAGCTACTGTCTGGCCAGTGTGACTGTATATCATCTGAAATGGTGGAACACACTCTGCCTCTACTTGTCTATGTGGTTGTTTCCTTCAAAAGTGCAAAGTTTAACTAGAATCCAAAGTAGGTATGTTTAGGATTTTTTTCCTTTGTGAGACATGACACATACTGCTTTCACCCACCCAAAACCCCTCAATAGGATTAAAAGCTGTATCTATTTTACACTACTATGTGGATATGTTTGGTGAGAATACCAAAATCATCTCTGTCTGTTACACATACATACACACACAATTTTTATATGATATCACTTGTTTTATTTCTTCAAAGAAGTGTTATACAAATGGCCTATAAAAAGATGCTTAATGTTTCTAATAATTAGGGGAAAGTAAGTCAAACCCATGATGAGATCTCACTCTTTATCCGCTAAGATGATTATTATAAAAATTAGTAAACATTTGTTGAATAAGATGTAGGGAAGTTGAGACAGAATACTCAAGGGTAAAACAGAGCAGCTGCTAAGGAAATAATATGGCAGTTCCTCAAAATTAAAAATATAATTGTCAGCCTATAATCACAGTACTAAGAAGCTAAAGCAGGAAGATTGAGAGTTCAAGTCCAGCCTGGGCTACATAGTGAAACTTTCTAAAAAAAAAAATAAAAAAAGAAAGAATTACCGTATGACCCACCAAATCTCAATAAAATATTTCAAACTAAATACAAGGACACATCAAAAATATCTTTCATCATCATCAAGTTAGAAGTTGGTATCATTTCAGAAATGCAGGGATGTTTCAACATATGTAAATCAATAAATAGAATTCATCACATAAATGGACTCAAGAACAGAAATCATGTGGTTATTTCAAATGATGCAGAAAAAGACCAACAAAATCCAACATTCCCTCATGATCACAGCCCCAGAGAGACTAGGGATGGAGTGACCATATCTCAACATAGTAAAGGCTATATGCAACAAACCTATAGCCAACATCATCCCAAATGGAGAAAAATTGAAGGATTTCCATGAAAATCAGGACCAAGACAAGCATGTCCACTCCCCACTTCCATTCAATATAGTGCTTGAAGTCTAGCTAGGGCAATAAGACAAGAAAAGGAAATAAAAGGAATACAAATGAGAAAAGAAGTCAAAGTGTCCTTATTTGCTGATATGATTCCCTACATAAATGACACTAAAAACTCCACCAGAAATCTTCTATAGGAGATAAACAGTTTCAGCAAAGTCGCAGAATACAAAATTAACAGAAAAATTAGTAGACACTTCCTATGTACCAAGGACAAGCACACTAAGACTTAGCAGGTCTTTAAAGCTGATCAGTGTTGACCTCAGTGGGCTGCTCTAGCTCTGAGATGCAGGAAGCACCACCCTACCAGCTCCTGGTTCCCTCCAAGACCTCTATTAGTGTCTACTTGCTCCTCCCTTCAGATAGAATTTCTTGGGTAGAACTTCAAACAGTTTCAGATTGTTTCTGCAAAATAGTTCACGAGAAATCCCTTGCCATTTGTGGACTCACTGTGGGAAGGAAGAGTCGCTCCTTTTCTGGACTGAGCAATAGATCTTCACTTTGTAGTAGCCTAAGTGTCTAATGGGCTCCAGACTCCTTCTCTGTTAGTTTGTCTGCCAGGAATGTCACTGTGTTTCCCAACAAAACATCAGTGACAATATTGTTTGGTAGACAGTGAGGACTGACAAGACCAAGAACTATTTGTTGTATATAATTTATTGTAATTAACTTAGAGACAGAAAATAACCTTAAGATAATTTTAATGAGATTTTTACCTTAACTAGAAATATCTGAGACTTACCCTTTGATTAGCATGGGTTGGTAAATTCCAAGTAAATGTAGAACAGATTATTTTGTAAAACTAATCACGTTCCCTTTGGGTTTACATCAAAAAGATGAAAATTTGTTCATGTCTTGGGATGGCTAGGAGGACTTGGTACAAGTATTACTATTTTATATTTTTTATGCATATAATAAAAATGTCAAGAAGCCATGTAGCATACTTCATGTTAATAAGAGACATTAACATGAGAGCTGATAATAAATTTTTTTTATTGTCCATAATGAGTTACATTATTTAATGGGCAAACAATGAGTTGTTATCCCTAGTTCCCCAATGCCCCTCTTCCCCATCCCCACTAAGCTGGATATCCTCCTCTGTGGGCTGTCTGGATCAGTCCTTGGGGCTGGGGACCATGGGGCTAGGAGTCAGCCCGCTTCCTCCAGCCCTAGTATGTTGTTACTGAGGGGCTCCATGTCTCTGGATATTCTCTCCCACCACGACTCTCACAATCTTTCCGCCCCTTCTTCCACTCAGTTTTCTGAGTTGTGGTGGGTGAGTATTAAGGCTGCTTTATTGTTGAGAACTTAGGGATCTTTGTACTTCTGCTTTAGGTTGTGTCGAAAATCATTGTTGTGTGTCTCACTGGCTAATCCTGTGTTTACTGAATGGCTGTGGCTGTGGGTCCCTTATTCATCCCATTATTCTCTGTGGGGTTCTGTATGGATCCTCCACAGTGTGTCTGGGGTCTGATAATAAATTTTTAAAAATTGTACTTAGTGAAATTTCATTATGGGCTTTGGATATGCAAATTGCCAGTAGTAATTGCTATGATAAGTGATATCTGGTGTCAACTTTATATAAATGTCAGCAATTAGCAGCACATATTATATGTTTTTGTCATCTTCAAAGCTGACTGGTTCCTACTTGTTTTGAAAATATGTCACTCTTTGAAGAATATTCAGGAAGGACCTATAATTCATTGGCATCAATCATTCTCAGACTTTGGTATGCAGGATTTTATGTGATAGTTTTTGCACTACAAGCCAAAGCTTGAAGTCTGTTATTTGGTGCCATGTAGATTTGTCACATAGCTAGTTAGTAATGAACATGTATTTTTGCTAATTCTTTGGGGTTTCTAAGTATTTTCATCCTTATTATCTCATTTGATCATCTTTCTATATTAAATATTAAGGTGTCAGCAACTCTGTCCAGTGAAATGAAAATTAGTCAGTTTATGGAGATTAATTTTATTTATTTGCAAGCAGAGAGAGAGATAGAGAGAAGAGAGACAGACAGACAGAATGGGTGTACCAGGGCCTCCAGCCGTTGCAAATGAACTCCAGATCCATGTGCCACTTTGTGCACCTGGCTTTATGTGGGTACTGGGGAATCACACCTGAGTCATTAGGCTTTGCAGGCAAATGCCTTAACTGCTAAGCCATCTCTCCAGCCCAAGATTAATTTTTTCATTTTGTTCATCATGATATATATGAAAGATATTTCTTCTACTGACATTTTATTTGTACAGAGAGAATGAAAAAGGCAATGGTTAAGTGTAATGAAAGTGTTTGTAATATTTTCCACTAAATCAAGCAAAATCAATTTTTATTTTTTAATGTACTAAGCTATTAAAAGTATATTTCTTTTTACCACGGAGACACTTGAATTATTCCATTGGAACCCAGACTTGGTTTTGTGAAAAATCTTCAATTGGACTATGAAGTTAAAAATATATTTTTTACCTGAATTTTGTCTTTCAAGGAGATTACAGATATAGCTCAGTGACAACACTGAGAATAAAGTCCCAGTCAGTTATTTAGTTCTCCCTGACAATACTAAGGGATTAAGTGGCCAGGAGGATGGCAGACAGCACCCATCATGGACTGCTAGAATTCAAGGTTTCTGTGGCAAGGCAGTCAGCCTATGAATTGAGGGATGGTGGAAAAATACTAGTTTACATAACAAAGAAAAAAGGTACCTTTGGAAAACAGAGTAAAAGAGAGAGTCCTGAGCCCATCCCGAGGGGCCTAGTCCCCACTGGGGAGTGCTGTCCTCTCAAGGTGAGTGCCACTGCAGAGCCTCAGGGTCATGCTGAACATTAAGATAAAGCCTCAGAAAAGCCACACTATGCTTTCAATAGCTGATGCTTTAAAGAACTCTCAGAGCAAGAGAGAGAGAGAGAGAAAAAGAGAGAGAAAGGGAGAGAGGGAAGGAGAGAGAGAAAGAAAAAGAGAGAGAAGAGAGAGACAGGAGAGGGAGGGAGGGAGGGAGGGAAAGAGAGAGAGAAAGAGAAAGAGAGAGGTAGGGGATGAAAAACAGTGCCTGTAGCTATATTGGTAGAGGGAGGGTGGGGCCTGGGAAGTTCTTTCTTCGTGGCACTAGATTCAAGCAGTGGCAAGATGTCATTTTTAAGAGACCCCTGGAGCTTGGAAGGCAGTTCAAGTGGTAGTCCTTTACTAGCATGGACAAAGGCCTGAGTCTGACCCCCTGCACTGCCTGAACCTGCTCTGGTGGTGCCCATCTATAATACCCACTCTTGAAACGTGGAGGCTAGAGGATAGGTTTACATTTGTCCTTGACTTCACAGAAAGTTCAATGCCAGTGTGGGATTTCAAGAGATCTCCCTTAAAAAAAAAGATCCCTTCTGGGTCTGTGGCTAAATGAGTGTAGCGATAAAGCTCACTCCTTGCAAGGCTCACTTTTAGATCCCAGATCAAGTGTTATAGGACTTTATTCCAAGATGTGGTCTATAGAATATCTTTAGATAATAGGGGAAAAACATTGACTCACAGCTACAGTGTTCCATGAGGAGAAATATGTTCTGAGCCATAGTCTGGAATAGAACACATAGAGACAGACCCAGCACAGGCCTCAGCACATATGCCCAGTCCCATGAGGGACCACACAGAGGTAGACCCAACACCTGTGCCCAGGCAAGGGACTATATATAGTTTCTACACCCCTACCTAGCACTCAAGCCTTCACTTTTCTATTTCCCTTATTTAATATCTAATTTAAATTTGATAGACCATATCTGTCCTGCTCTGCTCTATTTTTCTTTTTAAAAACTCTTTCTTCACACGAAACCCCGCAGAAAGTTACAAGATAAGCAAGAGATTTATAACCACAGCCAATCAGTCAACCCAGGATGAGTCAGCGAGACAGACACCAATGATTTTCAACACAACCTAAAGCAGAAGTACAGAGGCCCCTAAGACCTCAAAATAAAGCAGCCTTAATACTCACCCACCATGACTCAGGGAACTGAGCAGAAGAGGGGGCAGAAAGACTGTAAGAGCCATGGTGGAGGAGAATATCCGGAGACATTGCCCACCTCAGTAACAGCATACAAAGGTGGGTGGACCTGGTTGACTCCTAGGCTATCCAAAACCCCCTACCCCATGGAGGAGGATACCCACCTGATAGGGGATAGGGAAGAGGGAAATTAGGGAAATGGGGACACCAACACATTATTTGCTCATTGAGTATATCTAGCTATAGATAATAAAGATAAAAAAATCTTTCTTAAAGAATACTGGTTGTCCTGTAGTTGGGCCCCTTGAGTGCTGAGGTTCTTTCATATTATCTGATTGGATTTCTTAACTTATTTCTCTATTTATTATATTGTTAACTAGAATTGTCTTATCTCTTCCTTTTGTTTCATTTTCCTCACCTATTTTTTTTCTGTTGTTCTAATACGAATCACTAGTCTTGCGATTCTTCCCTTATTAACTAATATCCTAGTACACACCATACTATTTTTGCTCCTTTACACCCTAAAATTATTTGATATGAAAAGGAGGTTTTTTTAAATTGGTTATTACTGGATTTTCATGGTGGATCTATTGGTTGTGGTTGCTCCACTGCAGACAGTATTCTACTCTGGGATTAGTACTAAATCCAGTGGGATGAAATGGCATCTCAAACCTACTAGAACCGAGTCCCATTTGAATATCACAAACACATCCACTAAAAGACTATAGGTGATTAAAAATCCAATCTATGTCCTAATTTTTCATGTGCAAATCCTAATGCAGATATACAGAAGCATGAATTAAGGCAACATGATTTCTCCAAAAATTACCAAATTTGCAGTAATGGAATCCAATGAGAATGAATTAGATGCAATCCCAGACAAAGAATTAAGAAATGAACAACCATAAGAATGCTCAATGAAGTCACAGAAGACACAGATTGTTGGACATTAATTATTGGCTCTGCTACTGAGGGCACGGAGAACTAAGGGTTAACATAGGTGTATGAGGAGGTGAAATCCTGGGTAATCCGGCAGGCGTTTCCCAGCTCCACCCACCCTAGCTCCCACCCCCATGTGCTGGCCACCGAAACCAGCATCCCCCATCTCAGCAGGACTGGCATTAAGCAATTTCCTTGTATCCATCCCAGCCTTGGCTGGCAGCACGCATTTCCCAGCTCTGTGGGCCCAGCCCTGAGATAGGAGACCGCGGACAGCGGACTGCGGGACCGCGGACAGCTCTCCCGGCTCCCTGCTCCCAGTTCCCGCTCCTCTCTCTGCATTTTCCCTCCACCAAGGCCCAAGGCGCCTGTGGAGGCGAGAACCACAACAGATAGACTCCTGAATGAATTCATTGGGAACTCAGACAGCTGAATGAAACAAGGAGGTTAATTCAGAATGCAAAAGGAGAATTCAATAAAGAGAAATAATGAAAATAATCAAATTGATATTTTGAAAGAGTTAAACTTAGAAAGTCATGTAAAAAACTCAAAAGAGGACTGGAGAGGTGGCTCAGTGATTAAGGCGCTTACCTGCAAAGTGTAATGACCCGGGTTCGATTCCCATGGCATGCCCATACTCACTCTGTGTGTCTGTCTGTCTGCCTGTCTATTTCTGTCTCTGCTTGCAAATAAATAAAAGTTAAGAAATATAAAAAGTATCTCAGTATAATGTCTCATTAATAGATGAAGTGAAAGACATTTGAAGACAAGGGAGATGAATAAAAATATTTAGACAAAAATAAAATAGGAAGTATGGGTAGACTACACAAGATGTTTGGAACACTATTAAAAGATCAAATATATGACCCAGGGGCTTAGAAAAGGGAAAAGAAGTTCAAACTAAAAGCATAGAAAATATATTAATAAAACCATAGAAAAAGTTTCAGATCTAGTGAGAGATGGCAATTCAAATACAGGAGGCATATAAAACACCAAACAGACGAGACCAGAAAGTAACTTCCCATGTCATATTATAGTTAAAACACTAAGTATATTGAACAGAGAAGAAACATTCAAAGCTGTAAGAAATAATCTCCAAGTCGCATATAAAGACACACCAAGGCTAAGGAGATGACTTAGTGGAAAAAGGCTTACTATGTAATTGTGAGTGCTTAAGTTTGGATCTTAGAGCTCACATGATCTTAGAGCTGGACATGGTAGGATGAGCATCTGTATCCCTGAGACGCCAAGATAGGAGAACCCCTTGGCATCTATGGGTCAGCTAGCCTGGTGAAC